>PVHP010038544.1:0-16821 GCA_004024765.1 Zapus hudsonius | reverse complement strand
TCTCTCTCTCTCTCCCTGTCTGTCCATCTCTCTCTCCCTCACACCTTTACCTGCTTTCTCAAACATCTAAGGTCCTACACCTTCAGGGTGATGACTGGGACTCAGTACTGGCTGTACAATGGTTCCATTTGCCCTAAAAATGTCACTTTTCACTTTAAATTGTCACAGATTTGCTCAACTTCAGCCGGGCACTCCCAGATGATCTTTCTCTTCTCTCTTCAGTCTTCTGCTCTCCCTGCTCATCTCTCCCTACAATTCCCTGCTTCACTCACTTCTGCCCAAGGCTCCCAGCTTTGGCTTTCCACCCAAGAGCTCGCCTCTCTCTCTCTCTGTTTTTTCTCTCTCTTTTTCTCTCTCTGTCTCTTTCTCTCTCTGTCTCTCTCTCTCTCTCTTCCCAACACAGCCGCTCACACTGGGGGATCCTAAATCTCCATACCCCTTTCTCTGTGAGGGCCTGCAGAGCCCCAGGGAGATCTGCTGGACTGTTCATTTAAAGCTTGAATACTTCAGACTAACGACAACACCAGCAGCAGCAGGGGCCAGCCATGAGTTAGGGAGTTAGGACGCCCTCCCCCTGCCCTTCCCGGACTCTCTAAACTACCAGCCATAATCTCATGGTGCCCACCCATGCAGGTCAGCATCCAGACTTCAACAGGCCAATCCCTTCCCCCCCATCCTGCTCTGCTCAGTGATAAGGGTACACAGCTGACCCCACTCACCCAGCTCCTCTATCCTAGGTTATCTGGGACACCCCATTTTCCACCCCTTCCTCATAAAACCTGCTTGTCCTGCTGCTCTCTACTCTCCCATTCTTTCACCTCTTATTTCCACACCGCTCTTCCCAAGCCTGCCTCCACTCTAGTCTCTCCCTCTTCCTCTGCACTCTCTCAAGCGGGCCTCCTTCCCATCTACTTCTCTTCCTGACAAACTTGTCCCCAGATACCTCAAATATATTGATAATATTTACTCTAAAAATGTTTTATTTTAAAATTTCCGGTTAAGGATGCTTCTGCTATGTTCTCCAAGAACACAATATCTGACTCTTGATGCTCAGTTACTCACTCTGTTAATTAATAACAAAAAGTCAATTAGATACAGTTTCTCTCAATGCTGTAAAAGATGATTGTGCTATTTTGTTCATGGTTTAAGAGTTGTATAATCTGACTTTTTAAGGTGCTCATCCAAACTATATTCCTTTGTCAATCTGTTAATACATTTCTCTTTCAAGACTAGTTAAAACATTGCTTGTCTAATTACATTTTTCTCTTCCCAAATTATGATTTTAAAAATATACCAAAGTTTTTTTCTCAGCTCTGTCTCATGTTCATTGCTTATTTATAATTTTACTGCTCATATATATATATATGTATATATATATATATATATATATATATTGCTGACTTTAACCTCTTTTATGCTTCTATAATGGTTTACAAATTGTCTTTTGCTAAATGCCATCCTTAAATATAAGTCCTACATCATGTAAGAACTATGTTTTAATCTGTTTTGTTGCCCTGAGATTTGAGCCAGCTGTGACTACCTAACATCTTAAATAATTCCCTGATGATCTCTCTCTCTGTCTCCGTCTCTCTCTCACTGTCTCTCTCTCCCCATGACTAACTGGTTCTATGATGATCCAATCTATATTATTCTATAGTCAACTATTTAAATCAGTTTCTTGTACTATATTCACAAGTCCTTAAGGAAAATAATCTTATGTTCAGAGCTGGAAAGATGGCTCAATAGTTAAAACACTTGATTGCAAAGCCTTCTGGCCTGAGTTCAACTCCTCAGTACCAATCTAAAGCCAAATGGACAAAGCTACACATCTCAAGTTCATTGTGATGAGACACTAATACACCTATAGTGTCTCTCTCTGTCCCCCCTCCTTCCCTTGCTTCTCTCTCTCTCTCCAAATACATTTAATTTTTTTAAATGTGATCTTTTATTTTATATATTTAATATCTAAGACAAGTTGTTATCTTCAGGGTGTATGTTCAGTAAATATCTCTATCTCTCTTCTTACAAATACATTCTCTCTCTCTCCAAATACATTTAACTTTTTAAAATTTGTTTTTATTTTATATTATCTAAATTTCTCTCTATATATCTCTCTTTACAAATACATTTAACCTTTTAAAATGTGTTCTTTTATTTTATAAATTTAATATCTAAGATGTTCAGGGTGTATGTTCATTAAATCTCTCTATCCTTACAAATACATTTAACTTTTTGATCTTTTATTTTATATATTTAATATCTAAGATATTGTTATGCTCAGGGTGTATGTTCAGTAAATATCTTTCTCTCCTTACAAATACATTTAAATTTTTGATCTTTTATTTTATATATTTAATACCTAAGACATTTAGGGTGTATGTTCAGTAAATCTCTCTCAACCTCTCTCTCTCTCTCTTTCTCTCTTTCTCTCTCTCTCTCTCTCTCCTTAAAAATACTTTTAACTTTTTAAAATGTGCTCTTTTATTTTATATTTTTAATATCTAAGACAAATTGTTAAATTTAAAATTCATACCACTGGAATATCATAATGGTTCCAGTTCTATACATGACCTCTGTGGCTACCTTTAATCCCAGATTTCTACTGTATATCAGATTGTTATCCAAGATTCAGCTAACAGCATTAATTGTCAAAGTGTTTTTCTCCTTCAAAATTATTTGTCAGTTATTAAAACTCAGCTGTTCTAGTTCAGTAATGGACAGACTCTGCTCTATTGTGGATAATACAATCTCTACCTAGATTTTATTTAAACAATTATCTTATGTTGGGTACTTCAGGTCTATTGCCTTTAGATAAACTAACTCTTTAAGATATATTCCCTGCTTCAGGGTACAACATCAAGCTACAACATGGCCTTCATCTGAGAAAAATGATTTCAGCCTATTGGTATGTTTTCAAACATAGATGTCAAGATTTATGCTGTCTTATCTGTTCCTGCCAGGTTAGATCAATTTATTTGGATTTTATTATTACAACATGTCCTATCTATATTTATAGTCATGAGGTATTTAAATCTACTTTCATACTTCAGCTATGGCCTACACTATCCCAAGACAAACTTAAGTTTTAGACAAAATAAATTTAAGTTATGCCAATCTTCTAGACATGCAATTATAGATGTTTATACTTATCCTTTGAGTGTTCTAACTACTTATGTAGAAGCCAAATTCAATTGGAATCAAGGAGCAAAAAGGCAAATATTTTTGCCTCTGCTCCCATGTCACGTGGGCACAGGAGTTGGAGGGATACTCCTCAACAAGACAATCACCACTGATGTCATGGATCACACTGACTCTCTGGTTTCCTGCCTTTCTGATCAGGAAAGAGATGAAAACCAAGAAACAAAATTAGTGTAGTCTGAACAGGCAAAAACGCCTGAACTCACTGCCAACACCAATGCTGGAGAAGCCACAGTGCTCCTCCCACATCCCTAAAAATCCTCAAAGTGCCAGGAGTGACTCCTAAAAAAAACATATACTTATTTAAACTTTGGCTTCTTGCTGGGACTTAAACACTCAGAGAGAAATATATAACCAAAATATAAGACTGTTACATGTTGGGCCCTGCCCTTCTATAATCCAACTCCATAATATAGTTACTTTCAAATCTTTCTCTCTCTCCCTCCTTGGATATAAGGACAACATATAAAAAAGAAAAAAAAATCTTAAAATGCTCACTTGCAGACTGGTATCTATAGATAGTAAACAAGCTCACAAGCAGCTCCAAGCTAATCTAAGGGAGCGATCTCTTCCCCACTCCACGAATATTATTCATAACTCCACTCTCCCTCTCCTTCTTGAATCAGCTTCATATTATCAATCACACTGCTTGTTTCCTGTGCCCTTCCCAGTAGGGGTTAGCCTAGCAGCTTCCATAGCTGCCACCAGACTGGCTACAGGGGTGCTAGGCCACAGCCTTCTCTCCTAGGAAAAGCTCTCTACAGAGCTAAGTGTGGCTGTCCAAGGCTCCACAGAGGCCTGCCGATTACTACAAGAAAAACAGCTCACTTCTTCAGCATCTGTTGTCCTACAAGGCACTAGGTCTGTTAATGGCTGACAAGAGCAAAACTTGTCTTTCTCTAAGCCAGGTGTGCTGTTACTATGTAAATCAGCCAGGTAAAGCAGAGCTGGAAATAAAAAACTCAAAGACCTGGCTAACCAGCTTTAGGTAAATGCCTCACCCTCCTTAAGTCCTTGGAATGCCCTGGGGTCCATATGGCCTTGTCTTGCACCACTTTTAGGACCAATAACAGGGATAAGTTTGATACTCCTCATGGCCCCTTATCTCCTGAAATATGTCCAAAACCAACTACACTGCCTTACTCACAAAAAAAATTAATCAACTATTAATGACTTCTTCTTCTTACCAGCCTGTCGCCAAGTCTGAGCCTGACCACCCCTGGACCCTGAAACGGCCATCCCATCCTAGCCTCCCCTGGACACCTTTGCCCCACTGTCAGCAGAAAGAAGCCACAGAGAGATTTTGCCCATAATCCATAACAAAAGGCTGGGATGTTAGGTCGGAATTCAGGAAACACCCTGGTCCCCTCCCACAGCTGACCTCAGGGGAAGTTTCACCCAGACCTCAGCCTGCCTCTGGAATAGGAGATTAAACCCCCCCACCTGCTGTGTCTCTGTCTGGTGGGAGACACTGTCCTTCCTGATGCTGAGAACTACTTGACCCACCTGGGCCTGTTGTTTTAATTTTAAAAAAGGAACGGGTCTAGTCTTGAAGTTTGCCCGGAGTTTTCCCAGGGCCGCTTCTGGTCCCCAGAGTGCTTGTGCGAGAGTGCACCCAAGGGGGGGGGGGCCCAGGCCGTGTCACTCGCTCTGGGAATGCTGCTGAGGAACATACCGGGGAGGTGGGCCGACCCGGGCCAGGTGTGCTGCTGGCTGGTTAGCACCGGGCTGTGGACCGCTCTGTGTTATTGCTCTGGAAGTGGCTGGTGGGGCGCCACTGGGGCTGGCACCTGGGCACGAGCCTGCTCCATAGCGGCGGCAGTGGCAGTGGTGGCTATGATATGGAGGGGACCTCAGAGAGGAAGGGAGCAAGCATGCTCCAAGTGTCGGCGGCTCGGACAGCCACGGTGGAGGTGGGCATCTGTGGAATCATGCCCATGGGCCTGAGAGCCCGCGGAAGTGTTACAGCTCTGTGTGTGTCCAGCTCATCTCTCCAAAGAGAATAACAGGCATAGACCTGGGGAAAAAGACATGGCAAATAATCCCATTTTATTGTAGCAGCATTGTGGGTTAAATAGAAATTGAGGAGGAGGGAGGGAAAGAAATGGGCAACGAGGATTGGCAGAAATCAGCAACCTGTGAATACCTGCTTTGCATGTGGATGTGAACTTGGGTACGTATCAGATGGTGGGGGTAGAGGAACTGCCACCTTCTACGCACAGCTGGGGTATGAACCTGGCTTGCTTTTGGGGGTTGGGAGTCTCAGAGTTGAGGGTGGAGATAGAGAAACACCTACCGGGTTAGCCGCTGCTGGGGTTTCTGACCTCATTCTTCAACACCCTCTTAACCCTTTGTCCTCCGTGCCCTCCTTAAGCAATACCAACATGGGCCCTTCCCCCAATCTGGACATTCACCTCAAAAGCCGGATCTTGATCTGGCCTTTCACTCTTCTTCCATTCTGAAGATAGCCTGGAGCTCAGGGTCCCTTTCCTCCTATTAAAAGCCTTTCCTTTCAGAGGGGTCTCTTATGGTGGTCATTTCCATTTTAACAGAAGCGAGTCCTCAGCAGACACAGATAAGTTTGTGGGAACCTTGATTTTAGACTTCTTTGCCTTCAAAACTGTGAGAGAAAGCATATTATGATGCCGATAAGGACTTAGTTACAAACTGACTCAGTTAATGGTATTTCCCAGAAACACCCAAATGGACGAGAACAAATCCAATATTCTCATTAATCTATTAACTGCCACTGTGTGAGCTGACCTAGAATTCACTCTAGTTCAAGCCTGGCCTCGAACTCACAGCGATCCTCCTACCTCTGCCTCTCAAAGTGCTGAGTTGATTCCAATTTTTAGCTATTGTGAATTGAGCAATGATAAACATTGTTGAGCAAATGTCTTTGTATGGAAGAGAGGAGCCTTTATGGTACATGCCCTGTAAAGGAGTAGCTTGGTCAGTTGGTAGCTCTATTTTTTTTTCAAGAGCCTCCACACTCATTTCCATAGTGGTTGTACAAGTTTGCATTCCCACCCATAGTGAATAAGAGTTGCCTTTACCCTGCATCCTGGACAACATATATTGTTAGAATTTTTTTTAATGATTGCCATCCTAGTCGAAGTAAGGTAGAATCTTATAGTTGGTTTGATTTGCATTTCCCTGATGATTAAGGATGTTGAACATTTTCTTAAGTGAGTGTTAGCCATTTGCATTTTCTCCATGAATTCCCTATTCGGTTAACTGCCCCATTTTATGAGTGGATTGGTGGATTGTTTGATTTTCTGGTTTTTTTGTTTGTTTTGTTTTTTTTGAGTTAGGGTCTCTAGCTCACACTGACTTCACTATGTAGTCTCAGGGTGGCCTTGAACTGATGGGGATCCTCCTACTTGTTTGATTTTTCATTATTATTTAATTTTTTTAGTTCTTTATAAATTCTAAATATTAGGCCTCTGTCTGTGGTGTAGTTGGTGAAGATTTTCTCCCAATCTAATGGTGGCTTGTTGGCTTTGTTTATGGTATGTTTGTCAGAGAGACAGATAACAGGGAAGGAAGTGTGTGTGGGGCGGAGGAATGGGTGGACAGGGTAAGATACACACAAAAGTAAATCCAAAATGAAATGGTACCATAGAATTCTTACTCTGGGACAGTAGGTTAAAAACTATAACCCTCCAAGGGAATACAGGAGTATCATCTGGTAAAAAGTGCCCTGAATAGGGTGAGATGAAGCCCAACCATAATACAGTTAGTGCTGGTTTGTAACAACTCTCAGTACCAGAAATGGTTACTATCCACATTGTGCTGTTGATTGGAGAAAACTATGAAGTCCCCCAAACAAGACATGCTTCTGTCAAAGCACTTGATTATCTGCCCAGAGGTAAAAGATGAGACCCTATTGCTGAAGACACCACAGGCTGCCAACTCGCAACATCAAGAGACCTGGCTGGAATCTGGAAGGAAGCCAGTCCCCATATGATTAGTCCATATAGTGCTGGGAAGTGCTACATGAGCTTCCAGGGGAAATAGGTCAATAATATTTGGAGAAGCAGGGTACACTGCTATATGACAGCAACCAGCATGAAAAGATGCACATACCTGTGCGATAATGGCACTCAACCTAGGTAGGTAATCAAGGGCTCTCTGATTGGCTAAGAGATCTGCTCAGTGGCAAGGAACCCTTAGCTGAAACTGGGATCCAAGCCAAGTTCCTATGGAGAACAAGAATCTGGACTCCAAGGGGAAGCTTACAATAACCATGGGCCAAAAGAGAGGCCATGGCCATTATAATCTCACCAAGTTAACAATACTTATCCCATTTAATGTGTGCTGATCTCACTCTCCATTGGATAATCTGTCGCGTCCCAGCTTGACCAGCAAGAAAGGACACGACCACGAGTTCTTCTCTGCAGCAGTTTTATTCAGGAAACCTTGTAAGTTACAATCTTACTAACTTCTTCTTTCTTCTTCTTCCCGCGCTCAGGATGTGCAGGGATTTTTAAGTCAAACTACAACCTATCAGTATTACACACGTATACATTCATAATTGGTCCACATACATGGAAGCATGCCAGGCATTAAACCATTTCCATACAAGGAGTTAATTATCCACTGGAATGCACTCCTCCGTGGAGGTGGAGAGCAGAAACCAGCGCCATCCTAGGGGTGTGGTCAGCAGGCTCTTAAACAAAGGAGAGGACCGCGCGCGTTCCATAGGTAGGAGTGGCAGGACCCGGCCCCGGGAAATAGGGCCAGGCTGCCCCGCCCCCTTATCTCACAGGAACAGCTCACTACAGATAATCTGTTTTTATCTTTCAGAAGGCAGTGAGAATGGTGGACAACCTAATTCAACCAATAAGACCAGAAATGATAACTGACTCCCTGGTAGTGAAGAAATACTCCCAACACATCATCTAGGGCCCAGGGGAAACCACAAAGGAAGTGGAGAGATGAGCAAGAGTGCCTCTCCCACAGTAAATCTGACAACCTGAGACAGACACCAGGGATACTCAAAATGTTCCAAAGCAAAAATCTAGAAGCTACTAAGAGCTCAACACTAAAGTAGACTTAAAACTCACCCACCATAGCTCAGGAAACTTTGTGGAAGAGGGAGCAGAAAAAAATTATAAGCGCCATAGTGGGGGAATATCCAGAGGCATAGCCCCCTTCCCCAATGACTACTGCTAGTACAACACATAACTCTCAATCCCATGGAACATACCAACCATCCCACTGAGGAGGGATCTCAATGGAATGGGATCAGGGAGGGGGGAAATGATGGTACCAGCACTTGTCTTGTTCAAACAAAATTTCTACTTAAACAAAAATTAATGCTGGCTGGGAGTGGTGGTGCACGCCTTTAATCCCAGCACTCGGGAGGCAGAGATAGGAGGATCACCATGAGTTCAAGGCCACCCTGAGACTACATAGTGAATTCCAGGTCAGCCTGGGCCAGAGTGAGAACCTACCTCAAAAAAAAAATTAATGCTAGTGGGTGTGATGGATTGCGTCAGATGCCCTCCATAAATTTATGCGTTCTGAATGCTTGGTCCTCATCTGATAGCAATCTGGGAATTAGAACTTTGTTGAAGATGTATTGTTAGGGTCGGGCTGATGGGGATTATAGACAGCTTCCCCTTGCCAGTGTTTGGCATACTCTCCTGTTGCTGTTGTCCATCTGATGTTGGTCATTAGGTGATGTCCAGCCTCTGCTCATACCATCATTTTTCCTGCCATCATGGAATTTCCCTTAAAGCCCATAAACCAAAATAAACCCTTGTGATGGTTAAGTTTTCTTGTTAACTTGGATCTTTTTAATTATCTTGGGTGGGTCTCTGAGGATGTTCACAGGAAGGCAGCCTCTCAGTAGGGGGCAGGATGTAAGGAAGCTCAAAGGAGCTAGAAGTAAACATCCTTTCCTGTGTGGGCAGTGCAGGAAGAAAATTCCAGAGACTCAGGAAGCCATTAAGTCTGGGATAGAATTGCAAGACCCCATCATAGGGCTATATAACGCTGAAAGAATTCTCTACTTGCCCCTCCTGCTTGTTCCCTGTTTTGTGTGTGTGGTGTAGGTGATGGGTTTTGCTCTCTGCTTGGACCTGTCAAAGAGGACTAGCCTCTTTCACTTTTATGGGACTTCCCCTAGATCTGTAGCTTGAATAAAATCATTTCCTCCCATAAACTGTGCCTGGTTTGGAGATTCATCCCAGTGGTGTGTGGCTGACTGCAACAACCCTTTCCTTCTACAAGCTGATCTTGGTTAGTTTCTTGTGACAGCAATGAGAAAGCAAACTGTAACAGAGAGCTGGAGAGATCGCTCACCTCTTAAGGTGCTTGTCTGCAAAGCTTAAAGACCCAGGTTCCATTCCCAGTACCCATGTAAAGTCAGATGCACAAGGTGGTACATATGTCTGTAGTTTATTGGCAATGGCTAGAGGCCCTGGGGTGTCCATTCTCTCTCTCTCTCTCTCTCTCTCTCTCTCTCTCTCTCTCTCTCTCTCTCTCTCTCTCTCTCTCTCTCTCTCTCCCCTATCTCTCCTCTCAAATGAATAAATATTTTTTTTAAAAAAAGAAAAAGATATTCCAGAAGAAAACAACTAAAGAAACAAAAAAAACTTAAGATACCAGAGTAAATTCAGCATAAAAATAAATGCAAAAAAAATCAATCCTAGTGGACTGGTGTGAGAGTTTAGGAGTGAGACCCCACACAAGGTTGCCAAGCCTCTCTTTTGTCCCCTTCCCAGTCAGAGCTTGCCATATGTCACTATTAAGTTTGCCTTGCTTCTTAATAGGTTCAAAAATCGTATGGTTAACTCTTGTTTCTTAAACATATATGTACTTCTTCGGGAGCGTTTATTTCTTTTAAACATATATGTACTTTCTAATGCTTTTTTTCTAAAATTCACACCCCAGTACCCTAACAGCAGTTAGGGTTATTTCCTCAGAGGGGGGATTGTGACAGTCAGATGTCTGCAGGGACCACCCCTCCTCTCCCAGCCCCTCCCCTTGAATGGGAGGTGTCTAGTTAGAGCTACAACCTAGGTGCTAAAACTGATTGGTCCGATATGAACCAATCAGCTATCCCTCTGACTCACCTGGGGAGGACTTAAAACTAGCTTCCCGAGAGGAAGCCAGCCTCTTCCCCCATATGCCAATGGAGTAGAAGGACTGCTGACCCAGGCCTCAGTGAGGTAAGGCCTGTACCCCTACCCCAGCTTATGGCTGGGGTAGGGGGGCAGGCTCCAGACCTTTTCTCTCATGAACCTCTCTTTCTCATAAAGGGAGCTTTTTGTTATCTTTTCTTGGGCTGTTTATCCAACTAAATAATATAAGCTCTGTGAACTCTCTGACACGTGTTTTCCCCACACTGGTGACAGGAAAACTCTGTAACTTCCCACATGATAACTGGGAAATTTCCCCATCCAACTCCCCTTTTCCTAATCTACTAAATTAAAATAAATGTGTAATTAAAATTTAATTCTGTCCCTGTGTACAATTCTTTGGCATTAGAGGACAAGAACTCGGAGTAGGAGGAGGGGGAAGGGAGGATTCCAAAACTCTCTCTCTCCCCGTGTTGCTTACAATTATTAATTATCAACAACCCGTATCACTGGGGAGATGGCTCAGTGGCTAAAGGTGCTTCTTTGCAAAGCTTGATGGCCTGGGTTCATTTTCCCAAAAACACGCAGAAAGCCATATACAAAACGTGGCACAAGTGTCTGAAATTTGTTTGCAGTGGGAAGAGACCGTGACAGGTATACATACATGTTAACAAATAAATAAATAAAAATATTTTTAAAAATAAATGTTAGTAGAATGTATAAATTATTATTATGAGACAGGGTCTCATGTAGCCCAACCTGTTCTAGAACTCACTAGGTAACCTTGAACTTCTGATTCTTTTGGCTTCATCTCTCCAATTTTATGTTTACAAGTGTGGTTGTGTAGAGCTAAGGATCGAACCCAGTGTGTTGTGCATGCTAGGCAAGCACTCTACCATCTGGGCTGCATCCCCAGCTCATGTGTATAAAGGATTATCTTCATTAGAAAGTAATTTAAAGTCCCTGGGCGCCTAAAGTTAGATAATACACAAAGATCCTGCTGTTGTCTAAAACAGGGATCAGGAAAGCAAACATTTTCTGTAAAGGGCAGGATTGTGAATATTTCAGGACTTTCAGGGCCATGTAGTCTTTTCTATAACTATTTCAGTCACTCTGGCTGCTCAAAAGCAGCAAACAATAACATGTAACTGAATGAGGATGTCTATGTTCTAGTAAGATTTTATTTGTGGACAAATTAGAATTGCATATAATTTTCAGACAACACAAAACATTCTTTTCAGCTGGGCGTGGTGGCACACACCTTTAATCCCAGCACTTGGGAGGCAGAGGTAGGAGGATCACCATGAGTTCAAGGCCACCTTGAGACTCCATAGTGAATTCCAGGTCAGCCTGGGCTAGAATGAGACCTCTGGGCCCCTTGAAAGTTGAGTGGGCTTTCTCTTGTTAGATAGGGGATGTTTTCTTAAATAATTCTGTTGAAAATGTCTCCTATGCCCTTAGCCAGGGCTTCTTCTCCCTCTGGGATCCCCATGATTCTAATATTGGACCTCTTTATGGTATCTCATAGATCCCTCAAATTATGCTCACTTGATTTCTTGAATTTGTTGAATCCTATGCCATCCTTATTAATTCCTTCTGTCTTGTCCTCAACGTCTGAGAGTCTGTCTTCCAGATTGTCGACTCTGGGATTGATTGATTCTAGGGAGGTTTTTAACAACTCCATTTCATTTTTGGTTTCTGCTATAATTTTTTAATAGACTCCAATTCTTTGGTGAGATCCAATTTCCAGTCTATTTTTGTTTTTGCTAGGGATTCCTGAAAATCATTTTTAAGTTTTCTTAAGTCTCCATGAAATTTAATCAATTGATTATCTCGCTCCTCCCGAAGTTGGTTCATCTTCAATTCACTTAATGTGTTTTGAATTCATTCATATTTCTCTCCATTAAATTCAGTCTGGAGTCTATGCTTAAGTTGGTGAGCTTCATCTCATTCATGTCTTTTTTCATAGTTTCCATATCAGCCATTAACTGCTTCATGTTTGCATTGCAGTTGTTGTCAGGAGTCATATTATTCTCTCTTTGGGATTGTATTTTTGTTGTCTCTACTTCCTTGGGACTTTCCTGTTCCCTAATGGGATTGGGGCTCTGAGTTGGGGAGTTCCATCTTTTATTTCTGTGGGATTTTTTTCATTGGTTTCTGCCCATGTCCAGGTAGGGGAGTGTGACTCAGGCACCCTGGGGAGTGCTGTACAGCCTGCTTTGCTGTGTCCTCCCTTCAGTGGCACACGGTCCCTGATGCCCGCCGAAGTCACCTGTGCCCTCCCTGCAGTGGCACGTGGTCCCTGCCTGAACTGGCCTCTGCTCACCCAGCAGTGGCAGCAGTTCCCAGGTATCTGCCAGAGGCCTGGCCCCACCCGCAGTTGCATTCCCAAGTGGGCTTCCAGAAGCGAGCTAGGTCAGTTTGCCCTAGAAGCATGTCTGCCTGTGTGTGTGTGTGGGGGGGGTTCGTGGAGAGAAGTGCACCCAAGGATCGGGCACTGGAGGGAGGGGGCCCCTGGGAGGGAGAGGTGCTCAGCTGGCATGGGCTTGGGTAGCACCTACAAGGAGACAATGGCAATGGTGGGAGCTTGGGGTGGGGTAAGGGCAGCTCTCTGTTCCTCTGCGGAGCAGAAAGCTGCTGGGGAACCCTGTCTGGGCTGGTGCCGGACTTGGGGAGAGGATGGGCTTGGGTTCAGGGCTGGTTGGGGTCCAGGGTTTGGATCCCAGCTGGAAAATCAAACCTTTATGGAGAGAGTCCTGGCGAGGCTGCTACTCGTCCGCTATCATGCTCCGCCCACCAAGATTTTTACTCCATATATAAAAATTTTAGAGTTGAGTGAATCAACTAGAGAGAGACAAATTGTGTAAAATTATCAGATTTATAAAGATGGTTCCAGAATATTATAGTCTTTGTGCTTTGCTATGAGGAAGTTCTCTTCATTATTTCTCTTCCACATAAGTGCATCTCACCTCAAAATGAAGAGCATTTGTAATAGACATCACCTCTTCATGTGGAAGGAAATATTCTCATCTCCAAAAGCTTGCTTGACCTACATCAAGGGGTCTCCTCTTCCTCAGTTGATGTCCTTTGCCTACCAATAATGATACATTTCACCATGTGAGTGTGTGTGAGTGTGTGTGTGTGTGTGTGTGTGTGTGTGTGTGTGTGTGTGTGTGTTCTAGGAGCTTCTATTTCCTTCCCTACTTCCTTTTGGTCTTGGAGATTCATCATCCCAATAGGACTGTCACAATTTAAAGAATGAGTTTTCACTAAGATTCCAAGTTTTCAAGGAGATACAGGTCTAGGGTATAGCGACAGGTAGATGGCTGAGCCACATTGCCTTTCCTGTTCATCTATTAATTGAATTGCTATGCTATTCAGTGTGCTACAGGCTAGTTATTAAAAAATTGGAGTAACTGCTCTTATAAAAGTCATTCCAGTGGGGACAGTTAAATATAAAGGTATAGAATCAAAATGTATATTAGGTGGTGTTGCAGCCAGCTTTGTGTTGCTGGCACAAAGCGCCTGACCAAATGCAGCTCATGGAAGAAAAGGGTTCATTTTGCCTTACAGCCTCGAGAGGAAGCTCCATGATGGCAGGAGAAGCTGTGGTATGAGCAGAGGTAAGACATCATCACCTCCTGGCCAATATCAAGTGGACAACAGCAGCAGGAGAGTGTGCCAAACACTGGCAAGGGAAAGCTGACTTTAATACCCATAAGCCTGCCCCCAACAACACAGCTTCAACAAGGTTCCAATTCCAAAATTGCCATCAGTTGGGGGACTAAGCATTCAGAACACAAGTTTATGGGAGACACCTAATCCAAACCACCACAGATGGTGATAAAAAACAAAACAAAACAAAACATACAGTAAAACATAAAATAAGGGCAGAGAGAAGAGGGCAAAGGAAGGAGGGAGAGAGAGAGAGGGAAAGATACAGGGAGACAGAGACTGCAGTCTTTGGTTAGTCAGAGAAGGTTGTTCTGAGGACATAACATTTGAGTAAGGACCTGAAGGAGTAGAGAGAACAAGATTGGCAAATCTGAAGGAAGAACATTCCAGGAGGCAGAGGGTTCTGTGTGTGGGAAGGATCCACCTGAGGTAGTTATGAGCTCATGCTCCAGGAAGCAGAGCAGCATGGGTGCAGCATAATGACAGACATGAGGCCAGAAGCAAGTGGGCTAGATCCTCTTGACAAGATTTGACTTTAATTTGTGAACTCATGCTGGTTATAGTGCTGATAAAGTCCTGGAGGGGCACAGGTGAGAGCAGGTAAAGGGTGCACAGGTGAGGGCAGGTAAGGGGTACACAGGTGAGAGCAGGTAAGGGGTGCACAGGTGAGAGCAGGTAAGGGGTGCAAAGGTGAGAGCAGAAGCATTGAAGGGTGCCTAGGTGAGAGCAGGTGGGGTGCACACGTGAGGGCAGGTGGGGTGCACAGGTGGGGGCAGGTAGGGGGTGCATGGGTGAGAGCAAGTGGGGGTGCACAGAAGCGATGAAAGGAGAACATTGCAGTCATCCAGCAGAGGGGAGGCTGTGGTGAGACAAAGGAAAGCGCAGGCCAGGTGATGAGAGGAAGAAGTCTCAAAATCCAGAGAAAGTAGAGTCAAAAAACCAGTGCCTATAGATCTAAGTGAAGTGTTCTGATGACTTCACTGGATCATAATGTTCTAGAAGATTCTGACATCTCAGTTTGTCAGTGTCCAGTTAAAGTAGGTATTAGAATAATGCCTACATTTACCAATGAAGGAATTCGAGGTCAGCTGTCAGGTAATTGGCTTCAATTCACTCAATGTCTTTGTAGGAAGAGGAACCTAGGCTAACATAACCCCAGAGCTAGTCAGAATCAAACTCTGAATCATCACTACTTAAAAACAACCTTGTACACAAATATAAACATGATATTTTGGTTTAACTTCGTTTTAAAAATTAGCAGGAGGAGGCTGGAAAGATGGCTTAATGGTTAGGTGCTTGCCTGCAAAATCTAACAATCTGAGTTTGATTCTCCAGTACCCATGTAAAGCCATATGCACAAAAGGAGTGCATGCATCTGGAGTTCATTTGCAGTGTCTGGGACCCCTGGTGTGCCCATTCTTCTCTCTTTTTCTGTCTGTCTCTGCTTGCAAATAAATAATTTTTTAATGAGCAGGATAATTGGCACATTTACATAGTAAATGTTATGCTAGCCAGGGCTAAAGAGCAAGACCCTATCTCAACACCCCCCCCCAAAAAAAATGAAATTTGTATCTTCTGTGATTCTATCATGACTCATACAAGTAATGCATGAGCAGCTGGGAAGATGGCTCAGTGGCTACAGATGCCTGTTTGCGAGCCTGGTAGCCTTAGTTGAATTTCTCAGCAAAGTGGCCATGCGTCCATTATCTCAATGCGTCAGTGGCACTGGGCGACAGAGCCAGGAGAGCCTGGGGGTTTTGGGACCAGCTAGACTGGTGCACATGCAATAGAAGAAACAAGGGAGATGCTTTCTCAAACAAGGTTGAAGGACATGAAAAACACAGCAAGGTTGTCCTCTGACTCTCACACATGTGTGGTGGCAAGCACGTGCCAGCCCAACCCACATATACACATCACACACACACACACACACACACACACACACACACACACACACACACACAACCAAGGCACAGCACATCAAAGTGTGAATGACTGACTGACAATGGTTGTAAGAGTGTGGCAGAGGGGAGGCTAGAAGGGTAACTTGCTTCTAGCCTACTTTGTCCAGCCTTTAGGAAACTGCACCAATCTAGGTGGTTCGTGGTCTTCTGAGAATTTAATCCTGGGTCACCTGGCTTTATTCACTCCACACCCTGCTCCTTGATAAATTGTAGCCTGCGTTCAATATGCCCTGGGTTTATAGCACAGTCTAAGCTCACCCACTAGGCCTTGGGCTTTCGTACATTCTGGCATCAGGCCTTGCTCTAATTCTCAGCTATTGTGTTCATTCATCTCTTTCACAGATCAGGGGATCCGTGAACAGTTTCTCAGGCAACACTGCCCTTGATCTATTTATATGCCCCGGATCCTTCTCTTTCAGTTTTTGTTTTGAACTAGCCCCCTACCTAGATCTGTCCTGGTTTTCCCTGGCCATTTCTAACTCAGTAGTTTAGAACTAAACGCGCACTTTTCCACTACCACGATGGTACGTGATTGTTCCCCAGCCACAGCTGTCAATATAGTAACAGCATTTTTGGGCAGCAAGAATGTGATCTTTACCTACAAGCGGCCTGAGGAATGTGGCAAGAGGATTAAAAAGAGCAAGTGTCACATGTGATGACACATGCTGTTAATCCCTGCCATAGGGAGGCAGAGGTAGGAGGATTGCTGTGAGTTCAAGGCCAGCCTGGGCTAGAGCAAAGCCCTACCTTGAAAAACACAAAAAAATGAGCAAGAATTATAGGTTTAATGTATTATATGCCTCAAAGTAGAGCTCAATAGATAAGCATTGTCTTCCAGCATCTTTGACTATCATATATATATATATATATATATATATATATATATATATATA
>PVHP010038543.1:0-16913 GCA_004024765.1 Zapus hudsonius | reverse complement strand
ACCCTGGAGCAGGGCACTAGAGGGTGTGGAAGGACAGGGAAGGGTCCTCGAGGCATGGGCTTCTGTCCCCAGCTCTGAGGGACCAGGCGTCCATCTGATGCTGCAGAGTTGGCCAAGCTGATGGTGAGAGGCACTAATCAGATCAGCTTCCTGTAGCCCCTGCGAGAAATGACAGCCAGCTTAGAAGTTAAACAATGCAATTCAGAGGCTCCCGGTTCAGTTGCTAGCTATCTTCCAAATGGGTTTCTAGAAGTGACCTTGAACATGGACCTTTTTCTGTCTTCAAAGCTGACCGTAGCAAGACTGAGTTCTTCTCATACTGAATCATTGTGGCGTACACACTGCTTCCCTGATGTGTGTGTGTGTGTGTGTGTGTGTGTGTGTGTGTGTGTGTGTGCGCGCACACACACCTGGTGATTGAACCTGGTACTTGGAGCATGCTTAGGCAGTCCTTGAACTTGGAATGCACCTGCCTCAGCCTCTGGAATAGCTGGGATTGCAGGTCTGTGCCATGAAACCGGACTTTTCCTCTTCGCTTTTAAGGATCCTTGTGTTGACATAAGGCCCACCTAGGTATGTTAAAAGCAGACAGCAACGCTCATTCCATGTACAGCCCAAATTCTTCTGTTGCCATGTAACAGCACACTCACAACTCCTGGCCACTTGAATATAGACACTCTTTGGGGAGTCTGTAATCTGTCTATCACACAAGCAAACCAAAACAAAAAAGGTTCCAAGATGGGGAAATGTGCCCTTAGTTACCACATGAGTAAATATACTGGCCAGTAGTACTAGGTAGGGCCAGAGTGAAGAACCAAGCCCACAGTGTCAGGAGCGTCATCATGAAATCAAAGCTGGAGGACGCTCCTCAAGTTCTCTTTATTGAGACAGTCTTGACATGTAGCTAGGTGACACCATGCCCAGTTCATGCCCAAGAGACTTGATCTATGACAACTGGGAAGACCCTCTAGAAGTCATGTGACTACCTTTATCCAATGTGCCTGCATTTCTGGTTCCACACTTGAACCACTGGGTGGGGTGCATGTCTGTAAGCCCAGCACTGGGAAGGCAGCAGGTGGATCATGAGATTGAGGCCAGTCCTGTCTCAGAAAAAAATAATGATAATCTAATACAAAACAAGGTGTCCTCCATTTCACCATCTCATTTCAAGCTCTGTCGCTGTCATTCAAAGCATCTGTGGTTTTCACACTGTTTACTCGATGCCACCCCCACGCTCCTCAACTCTGAGTCACTGTGAAAGGAGCTGTTTACAGTCTTGACAGCTTAGGAGGCAAAGTTCTCACAGTAAACGTATGATTTTTTTTCCCCACAAGAGAATAAAGAAAGAGTGTACATAGCAAATTACATCCCTGTCAGCCTATGTATGGAATAGGGTTTGGAGTCATTCTTATAAAGAGTGCATCTTTGCACACTGGTGGAGACCCAGGGACATTTTAGATATTTACTCAAATGTCTCATTTCTTGCTCCTGGAAACCTCGTGAGAGAGGATACATTACCATCCCTGTTGGGCAGGTCAGAGGAATGGGAGTTCTGATGGAGTTGAGACCGAATCTGATCTATCCTGCCTATAAACCAACCTCCTTTCCCTTCCTTCCTTCCTTTCTTCCTTCCTTCCTTCTTTCTTCCTTCCTTTCTCTCTTTCTTTCTCCCTTTCTTTGTTCCTTCCTTTCTTCATTTCTTCATTTCTTTCTTTCTCTCCTTCAAATCAGAGAGTGATAGAGAAAGAGAAAGAGACAGAGAAAATGGGCACACCAAGACCTCTAGCCACTGTAATAAAATTCCAGATGCATGTGCCACTGTGCATCTGGCTTAATGTGGGTACTGGAGAATGGAATTCTGGTTGTTAGGCTTTGCAAGTGAGCAATCTCTCCAGCCCAAGCCAGACTTTTTGACACATCAAACACATAACTGTCCCTGGTGGCTATGCTATTCCTACAGAATTAATTGTGGAGATGGATGGCCTGGTTGTTGTATTGTAATCTCTCTCTGTCTCTATCTATCTATCTATCTATCTATCTATCTATCTATCTATCTATCTATCTATCTATCTATCTGTGTGTGTGTGTGTGTTTTCCAGATATGCAGTTGGTGTCAAATGTTTTCAAATTCTGAATTTCACTATTTTAAGAAGTTCTATGAAATATCACACCTCCTTGCCCTCTGCCTCTCTGACCTCCCCCTTGATCTCTAAATCCTTCTCTCTCTCTCTCTCTCTCTCTCTCTCTCTCTCTCTCTCTCTCTCTCTCTTCCAGGTTGTCATATCTATTTTGGTAGGCAGGAAAAGCCAAGTGTGCTTTTCCATCCTAAGACACCTCATTCATTTTGCTCTGTGATTTTCCAGCCAAAAAGCCTTGGGTCTAATGTACTTCCCTTTCCTAATATGACTTACAGTTCTGTTCTTAGTCTCGGCCCAAACCATTGGTCATGTAGCCATCAAGCGAGGCCTCCAATTATCCTGCCTTTTTCTTTCTTCTTTGTTAATTTTATGCACATTAAAAATTTTTTATCCAAAGTGTTTGAATAGGAAGGCTCTTTACCCCAGGCACCCACCCACTCCCCTCCTACCCTTCCCCATCTGGTAAGTTCCTCTCATCCTCTGAAACAGCCATCTGTCAAAACAGCTCTGTTAAAAGGAAGACACTATTCACTGGGGGGTGGAGGGGTATTTGAATAATTCCAGGTAGCAACCTTTTCTGAATAAAGCCCAAAGAAATGGACTAGCTTTAAAAATCATGAATGTAAATTCAGTGGGGAGTGTGTGAATTAATTACCACTGGAGACCCTCCCTCAGAGGAGGTATTGCTTGTCAAAGAGAAAAAGAACAGGTCCAGTGAAGATCTCAGTCCAGCCAGCTCACTGAGTTGCCCTGGTGGGAACCACCTCTCCTGGGAACATGGTCATAGAGGAAGAGCTGTCTGCACCCGCCCCCCAACTTCAGAAAAGCAACCAAAATGAACTGTTCCCCTGCTGTCTCCCTCCCGAGGAGGCTCACTTTCCACCTTATTCTTTGAGACAAGGTCCTTTCTTGAACCCAGAGAGGAACAGTCTTCACCTCCCCAGCACTGCGGCTCCAGGCATGCACCACTATGCCTACCATTTGTGTGTGGATACTGGGGATCCAAACTCATACTTGTATCACACACAACCTACTGCACTGACTGAACCATCTCCCCAGCCCCTCCACTTGAGTTTTGAGACAAGGTCTTTCCCTTAACCTGGAGCTCATCAGCTCTAAATCTAGGCTATCAGGGATCCTCTTGTAGAGCCTCTCTAGCTCTGGGATCATAGGTCCACACCACTGCGCCTGGCTTTTTAATGTGGGTGCTGGGGTCTCAGTGTAGGTCTTCAGGTTTGTACAGCAGGCACTTCATCGACTGAGCCATCTTTCCAACCCAAGAGCCTTCTTTAACAAATCCCTAAAGTATTCAAGGCTGCACTAAAATCTTAGGGTCTTCCCTATACCCAAGAAGAACATCATTTATTAGTAGCTGTTGTGTGCAAGTATGACTTAAAGTTCCAAAATCTCCTGCAATCCAGTAAGAAATATATTTGCCCATTTTACAGTTGTGGAAACTATGGTGGAATAACCAAAAACCAACTCTGCTGATTCCAAAGCTCATGTTCTAGGCAGGGTCTCACTCTAGCCCATGCTGACTTGGAACTCACTCTGTAGTCCCAGGCTGGCCTCAAACTCAGAGATCCTCTTACCTCTGCCTCCCAAATGCCACACCTAGCTCAAAGCTGATGTTCTTTTATCCTTAGAGGAGCACAGATTTAACTACTTCCAGTAGAAAGACACTGGTTTCCACTCTTAGAAATATGTGGGAATGGGAGTTTTGGTTCAAATGCTTTGCTCCTTATTCTATTTTTGTTTCATTCATTCACTCATTCATTCATTTAAGACAAGGTCTCCTGTATCCTAAACTGGCCTCTACCTTGATATGTAGCTGGGTATGACTTTGAACTTCTGATCCCTTCTGATCACACCTGATTGCTGACCTTCCAGGCATGTGTCTCCATGAACACCCTGTTTATGCAGTTCTGGGGGTAGATCTCAGGTGAACACTACCAACTGAGCCATGTGCCAACCTCCACCCCCCCCCGTCATCCTTCTAGATACTAGTTTATAAAGATATTATTCTTTTCCTTTTTAATTTTTTTCTTTTTGAAATGAGAGAGAGAGAGAGCAAGAGAAAATGAGCATGCCATGGTTTCTTGTCACTGCAAACCATCCCAGACATAAGCACCACTTTGTGCATCTGGTTTTACATGGTTACAGGGGCAATGAACATAATAGGCCATCAGGCTTTGCAAGCAAATGCCTTTAGCTGCTGAGTCCCCAACACCAATATTGAGCTATTTTTCATAATGTATAGACAGTAAATTCAGGTGTTTTAACATTTTTTAAAAATATTTTTTATTTATTCATTTTCAAGCAGAGAGAGAGGGGGGAGAGGGAGAGAGAGAGAAAGAGTGCACCAGGGCCACCACCTTGTGGGTCTGGCTTATGTGGGTCCTGGGGAATTGAACTCGGGGCCTTAGGCACTGGAGGCAAGTGCCTTAACCGCTGAGCCATCTCTCCAGCCCAGTTTTAACATTTTTGAACACAGAGTAAAAACCTCAACAGATCCGTTGAGAGAGCCACAGCACCAATGATTTCTGGTGTGCCTTGTAAGTCACCTGTATCCATGCTGAGCAACCCTGGCTGCACATCAAAGCTGGCTTCTCTAAATATTGCCAGGCTGACCTTAGACTCCTGGGTTCCAGTGATCCTCCCTCCTCAGCCTGCCAAGTAACTGAGGCTATAGACAGGCCCCTACACTCTCCTCTTGAAAGATATTTAAGCTAAATGCCCAGCTCCCTCCCAAGGCTTCTGTGTCCCAGGTCCCAGTAGGGCTCAGCCATCTGTATTTCACCAACTTGCTGAGCTGATTTTTTAATCCACAGCCAGAGCTGTACCCACAGACACAGGATAAAAACACACTTCAGATTCCTCCCTGCTCTGCAATCACAATGCAATCAAACAGTCGCAAATCCCTGGTCCAGACACTCTTCCAAAGCAACACAAAGCAATCACAGACTAGTTTGTTAAAATCAAGGCCAACGCTAAGCATAAGGGAGGGCAGGAAAAACCTCCAGATGTGAATACATTAAGCTTTATTTTAGGGGATGGCAATTGGAAATGGTTTTAAACAGTGGAGAGTGGGTGCTGCGAGGTGGCAGATGGTGAGTGGCCTGGAAGAGGAAGGCAGCTTGGTCATTGCAGAAAGCACAGTACTGTTTCTTTGACTCAACTGTGCTCTGGCTATGCCAGATCCACTCCCATTTTAATCCAGACTTGACCCTTTAAAATAGACAAGATCTCCAATGTTACCATGTTTACTTGACATTGTAGCAGCAATGCCCCACATACATAATGAATCAACAATGGCCCCTATGCTCCAAGTTTTGTTGTTTTGCTGCGCTGGGAATGGAACTCAAGGGGCTGTAAGCATACTAAACACATACTCTACCATGGAGCCCCAGCTTTGAGTTGTAACTTAAATGCACGGGCTACTGGGAAAAGAATGAAAGCCCTGCCCATAAGCTATGAAACGTTAGCAAGACCCAGCCTGCATGTAGTGCCCATGGTCTTAGTTCATGGCAATCTGAAGGCCACATGTCAATGCTATGAACCTCTTAGATGTCCAGCTACATTAACTCCTCCATTTGCACACAACAGGTGCTCTGGAGGGCCTCCTTGCCAGGGAAACACAGGGATTTTCCTCTCTGGTTCATTCTTCCTTCTGGCTAGCCCGCCTTCTGAGAGGACAAACAGGAAGGCAACCAAGGGCCTGCCCTCTGGGTCCTGAAATAAGAATCCTTCTGCCATTGCCCTGTCCAACACACACACACACACACACACACACACACACACACACACACACACACACTTGCACAGGTTCTGAATCCATGTGGTCCCATGGCCCCAATTGCCTTCCGCCTAAGCAGTGATCTCCTTACAAAGACTTTATACCAGGTCCAATGCACCTGTTGGAGAATTCTCTCATGCTTTGGACTTTGCAGAGCGGTTTCTTCCACTTTTGCCTCCTTTTTCTGAGATGAAATTGGATTACCCACTTGCTAATTCACCTGCTTAAAGGCACTGGCAACTTCCACAGGTGTTAGTTAATGAGAAAGGTGCCAGGTTTTGTGAGAGCAGAGGTCGTGGGGAAGGAAGGTGGCAATGCAAGGTGTTGAGGAACTTTTCTCCCAGGTGGAGAAAAGCTGCTCACCCTCCTGAAACTGACTTTTGGTCCTCACCTGCCTTTTCATGGAAATAAATCCTTAAGACACATTCTTTATACAGCCATGGAAAAACACAGGCTGTATTCCAACTTCCTCTTCTGAAAACTCTAGCATTTTAGCCCCATGACCCAGGGTACTTTTCCTCCCCACCTAGAAATTTCATTTTGGTATCTCAGGGAAACTTACAATTCTACAGAAAGACTCCCAAAGACCTAGAATGACAGAGGCTGCCTTCCTTTTGACCTAGACAAAGACATCCACACCTGAAGGAGACCGATGCATGGGAGATAGGAAATGGAAGGAAATGACATCATCGTGGCCCTTGGAGTCATGTTCAGGGGCTTAAGTCAACCCTGAGGAAGCTGCTAGAAAAGTAAGTACATGTTAAACTTTTCTTATGCTGAATTATTGGAAACAGATGAGTTTGGGATTTCAGATCTTTTCGGACATTGGAATATTTGCACGTCTGTAATGAGGTATCTTGGGGACAAAACCATGTCTAAGGGCTGGAGAGATGGCTCAGCGGTTAAGGTGGTTGCTTCCAGAACCTAAGGACCCAGGTTCAATTCCCCAGTACCCATATAAACCAGATGCATAAAGTGGCACATGCATCTGGAGTCTCTCTCTCTCTCTCTCCTTACAAATAAATAAATTAAATATTTAAAAATAAACATGTCTAAGCATGAAGCTCATTTGTGGTTTGCAAACATTGGATATTATCCACTGAAGAAACATTTGTTATTTGGCCTATGACCCCTAAGACATGATACAGATTTTTTTGATGAGTGTCATCATGTTGCTACTCAAAAGGTTTTGGGGGCCTTTTAAACCTTGAGGTTTCAGATATTCAGAATAACTTGTTTATTCATTTAAACAACCTAAGTTTCCAAATTTTCTAGAAATAAAAACTTGCGACCTGGGGAAAGGTCAGTGAGGAACGATATTTGACAGCTAGGTCAGGTTCCCAGTCTCAGGACCTCAGTGAACCTTGTCCATCTCTTTGGGCTGCAATGGCTCTCTGTGCCCTTTCCGACGCACAGACACACCTCTTCCCCGTTGCGGGGCACACTGTGTACGAGGGAACAGAGGAAAGACAAGAGCAACAGTGTTCGAATGAACAAGGGGAGATCCCTAAATAAAACAGAAATAGGTCCAACAGCCTTTGCAAATGCCCTTTAAACTCCAGCAGAAACAACAGCTGCCTTGTTCTGATCCAATCTAATCTTTCAGAATTTATGTTCCTTAATTCTCCTACTTGGCTTCCATACAGACAAAGAAGTACGTGGCCTTTGCCAAATCAGGTCTGCCAACTTTGCCAAGTCTCAGGCTGACCCAAAAGCAGAGGCCTGCGTTCCCTCAGGTAGCTGGCCCGTCACCGACTTGGGTGCTCTGGTACCAGTCATCAAGTAAGTTAAAGGTGAATCTATCTGGGAAGGTGAGTCTTTTTCCTAAGGACCTTCAGAGGTGATGCTTTCTCTTAGGAGTCCCTCACATTTCATGGATGTTTTAATCCCAGAATGAAAACATATAGGTTGACTGATGCCTAAAGAAACATATAATACAATGGCTACGCGTAGCTGTTTTGGATCCCAGACCTAAGCTAGTGTCAGAACAAAGTGGGAAAATATCCTCATTCCTGGAGAGTTAAACTGAAGCAACATCAACCTAGCATAATTTTAAAGGAATAATCAAGATAGTAGTAAAGGAAGCAGGTTAGACTCCCACGAACTCTCTTAAGAGCTTGTTACATCCGGAAGGAGATGGGATACAGGTGATTGACACATCCAGAGTTGATTTTGCATCCAGTTTGATTTTTCTGCTGAGTATTGGGTCTGTGTCTTCTGCCACACTCTTGACACCTGGCTCCCCGTGTCACTCAGAGCCAGGACTGCTTGGTGCAAAGGTTAAGAGTTAGTGAAGGAATACTTAGATAGGAAAAAAATTATCTCTTCTTAACACTCTTGAACAAAGGGATGTTATTTCTTATAAATGAGCGGAAGTGACAAGGAACACATTTCTAAATCTTTCTCCTTTATTGCACAAGCATGACGGATTGACGTCAGCCTGGACAAATAGTGAGACCCTATAAAGAAAGAGCAAGGGCCTGAGGAGATGGCTCAATGGTTAAGGCCCTTACCTGGCTGAACCCATTCTCTCTGTCTGTTTAGGATGCCTACTTGCAAAGCCAGACAGCATGGGTCAAATTCTCCAGTACCCATGTAATGCCAGATGCACAAAGTGGTGTATACATCTGGAGTTCATTTGCAGCAGCTAGAAACCCTGCTGTGCCCATTCTCTCTCTCTCCCTCTCTCTCTGTCTTCTCTGTCTTTCTCTGCTTGCAAATAAATAAAAAAGAGAGAAAGAAAGAAAGGACAGAAGGAAGAAAGGAAGGAGAGAGGGAGGAAGAAAGGAAGGAGAAAGGAGGAAGAAAAGAAGGAAGGAAGGAAGGAAGGAAGGAAGGAAGGAAGGAAGGAGGAAGGAAAGAAGAATGGATGGAATTTTCCTGGACATCATATATTTTTACTTGCTGAATGTGGCCATCTCAACAGCATGACCTTTCCTGCCCTTTCATTCCCATTCTTCTGATAGACATGCCTATTTAAATCTTGCCTTTCCCAGAAGCGTTCTCTTGACCTTTCTATAACACATCTTCCTTTTGTGGACACAATAGCACACACCAACGGAACACCATGGGCTAGACTGGGGTATGCTATGGTGTCATTCTCAGATAGTCGCCTAACCTTTTGTTACCTCCTTATATGGCAAAGTCATCAGGAACAAACCATCCCTGACTTTGACTTGTGACCCTGTACTGTATCAAGTATGAGACTAGATTGAACAAGCTTCTCACTAACCCATTAAAAAGTATTTGTTTTGGGGTACACTGAAAAGTGGACAAGAAGATAATCATATCATTTTCTCCCAAGTTTCTCCCAAGGGTGAAAAAAAAAAGCAAAGGCTAGAAAGGGAAGAGTCTAGAAGGAAATCAATCAATCAATACAATGATTTGCACATACATTAAAAGTAACATGCATAAGTGACAGAAAAAGCCATAAACAAATTCTGATTTGGGAAAAATTTAAGAGGTGATGTGATGGTTAAGTTTTGTTGTCAACTTGACCTTTCAAGTCATCTTGGGTGGGTCTCTGAGGATGTTTACAGGAAGGCAGCCTCTCAGTAGGGGGCAGGATGTAAAGAAGCTCAAAGAAGCTAGAAGTAAACATCCTTTCCTGTGAAGGCAAGTGCAGGAAGGAAATTCCAGAGACTCAGGAAGCCATTAAGTCTGTGGAAGAGTTGTAAGACTCCACCCTAAGCCTATATAAAAAGGAAGAAATTCTCTCCTTGGCCCTCCTGCCTGTTTGCTGATCTGTGTGTGGTGTTGGTGATGGGATTTTCTCTCTGCTTGGACCTGTGAAAGAGGATCAGCCTCTTTCATTTTTATGGGACTTCCCCTGGATCTGTAGCTTGAATAAATATTTTCCTCCCATAAATTGTGCCTGGTTTGAAGATTCATCCCAGTGGCGTGTGGCTGACTATGACAGGTGGTAATATACTGATGTGTAGATTTGTTTCTAGGGATATTTTTCTCCTTATCTAAAGTCTGAAGATAATGCAAAATTCCCTGAGAATTAAAGCTGTAGGGACCTTAGATATAAGTGATCAAGCTGTCCTCATAGGTAGGAGAACAGGGACCTGTAGAGGAAGGTCACTCGGTTATGGTCATGTGGCAGGTTAAGGGCAGCCACCTAGTTCTCAGGACAAAGATCTTCCAGTTTGTCAAATTGATCCTTCTGTCTCAGGGTCAGAATGTAGGTGTTCAGCCCTGCTCATTATGTTTTTTCTTTTACTTTTTTTTCATTTTCATTTGTTTATTTGCAAGCAGAGAGAGATAGAGAGAAGAGAGACAGAGAGAACGGATGCACCAGGGACTCCAGCCTTTGCAAATGAACTCCAGATGCATGTGCCTCTTTGTGCATCTGGCTTTACATGGGTACTGGGGAATTGAACCTGGGTCATTAGAGTTTTCAGGCAAGCGCCTTAACCACTGAGCAATCCCTCCAGCCCTTTGCTCATTTTTTAAGATAGCATTTGTTGTGTTTTTCTTTCTATAATAATTATTTACTTTTGCTGAAAATCTGAAAGTTGCAGAAATACACACAAAGAAAATGTAAGAAACCCATCAATCACAAACACCTTCTATGAATATTTGATATATCTGTCATCATGCCTTTTCCTGGGCCAGCCCATCTATTAAGCAGGGACTGAATTCATTTTACTTGGCTTTCTATTTTCAGCCCTAACCCAGCACATAAAAGGTGCTCAGTCCCTGTTTGTTAAATAAGTGACTATATCAATATGTGTATGCATAGACATATACATTATATTGCAAATATATATGTGCTAATGCAATTTTTAAATTGAAAAATTTAAAAAGACTATTATAGTTCACTTAATGTTTTTTTCACTTAATATCTTCTCTAAATTTTTCCCATACCACCAAATATCATTCTATAACACTATTTTCAAGAGCCGTATAATAGTCTATTGTATGACTAGGTCATAATTTATTAACCCAACTCCAATCAATGGACACTTAGCTAGTTTCCAAATTATTCTGAGTAACAAATAGTAAGTACCATGGCAACTATCAGGACATAACTTTCAGTGAGAATCAGCCCATGGGAAAATTGAGTGTCCATATTCACTAAAGAGAAAAGTTGAAGCATTAAAGCAATAAAATCAACCACTCTGAATGACATGCTCAGCTCCGAGTAGGTCGCTGACTTAGTTTCCCTCACAAATCAAAAGCCTTGGGTCAGACCCACCAGTCTCTTCTCAGAAGACCTTTGATGACTAATTCAAGTGTATCTCAGCAACTTTCTTTTCTCTTCTTTTTAAAAATATTTTTATGCATTTATTTGTCTGACCTGAGGCTTGTTCGACAGAGCCTCAGTTTCCCACTGAAAATTCGATAGATTGGTCAAGAAGAGCCAACAAGCTTGTCTTGGGGGTAAATTCTAATTGACTGCTGCTGAATTCCTGGAATGCACTCTGAGACGCTCAGACCTTGCCCAAAGTGTGGAGGAACAGGGATTTGCAATTACAGACGGAGGGGGGCTGGGATCTCTATCTAGTGTGGCCAAGAGCCCCTGACCACTTGTCTCATTCACACTGTACCAATGGCTGGCACGGTGCCTGAC
Organism: Zapus hudsonius; assembly: GCA_004024765.1. NCBI lineage: Eukaryota > Metazoa > Chordata > Mammalia > Rodentia > Dipodidae > Zapus > Zapus hudsonius. The sequence continues at coordinate 5,401 of PVHP010038543.1, read as the reverse complement.
ACATAATGGACACTGATCGAATGAATAAACATGTCATCAAAGTCTGGCCACAGGGCTTAGAGCTCTTCAACCTGTCATCATTGCATAGAAACAAGGAAATCCTCTCTGAATAGGGAGGCCTGTTGCCAACCCTTCAAAGAGACCAAAATGAACCTTCAGACAAATGATGCCTGACCAGGACTACTCAACACTTCAAACAGGAAGAACAGTAGAGACACTGGCTCTCCTTCACCTGATGCCTGGCCCAAAAGATGCCCAGTGTGGCCATAGTGAGAGCCACAGAAAGAGCACGTGTGAATCAATAGAAAAGAATTCAAAGGGGAAAAGAGAAACATCAGGAAGGGTGACAGAAAAGAGGGAAAGAGAGTTTTTATTACTGCGGGCATCCTAGATGCTAGAGGATAAGAGGAGGGTGGGAAGTAAGTCAGATTTCAGGTCTGGAATCTATGGATTCTCCAGGGTGATTTTTCTCACCGAAAAGACAAAATCAGTCCATCAGCAAGACCAAGGCCTAGGAGGAACTCAAGCTTTGAAGAAAACCCACATCCATAGTTAAATCCCACCTGTGGTGGGTTGATCCAGGTCTCCTCCACAAACATATGTGTTCTGAATGCTTGATCCCCAACTGATGGCCATTTTTGGAATTGGAACCTGGTTGGAGGTGTATGGTTGGGGGTGGGCTGATGGGGGGTCATAGACAGCTTCCCCTGGCCAGTGTTTGGCACGCCTTCCTGCCACTGTTTTCAGTGCTGTGGTGGAGGTGATGTCCACCCTTTGCTCATGCCATCATTTTCCCTGCTATCATGGAGCTTCCCCTCCAGTCTATAAACCAAATAAACCCACAACTGTCTTTGGTTGGGTTCTTTGTTCCAGCGACAAAAAAGGTTACTATCACAACGCCTCTGCCAGTTGCTAGCAAAATGAAATATACGTATGTATGTATGCATGTATATTACCTTAAGTGTTTTTATAAAAACACGATTTTGTGTAAAACAGTAATCATAGTGCTACATGACTTGGTTAATGTAGCCTGTAGATGGATCATATATGACAATAATGGCTCAAGGGGGCTGGAGAGATGGCTCAACGGTTAAGGCACTTGCCTCCAGTGCCTAAGGCCCCGGGTTCAATTCCCCAGGACCCACATAAGCCAGACCCATAAGTTGGTGGCCCTGGTGCGCTCTCTCTCTCTCTCTCTCTCTCTCTCTCTCTCTCTCTCTCTCTCTCTCTCTCTCTGTGTATCTCTCTGCTTGAAAATGAATAAATAAAATATTTTAAAAAATAATAATGGCTCAAGGGAAAGGGCTGAAAGTACACTGGAAAAATGTTATATTTTTTCTTTTCTTCTCTTCTGTTTTTATACTGTTGTTTTATCAAAATTAAGCCTGCATTAACCTGAAGTAAATTGTGCTGAGTTAAACATAATCTTCAAGCAACCCATAAAGCAACTGCCAATGAAATCAATAGAAAATGAAAAAAATCAGACATTCCATGAAAAATGAAGGTATTACAATGCACAACAAAATATTTGCACAAAGTGAAAGAATTCAAAAGATCAACTGATGAATGGCTTACCTGTGTCGACAACAGGTATGCTATAGAGTCTCAGCTGGGGTCTCTGTTTGGCTGCCCAGTCAACTTGGGGAGAGAAAAGAGCTCGCTCACCTCAGAAACCGTAAGGATGGAGAATAAGCGGGTATGAATGGGAAAGAGACAAGAAATCATTCAAATCCCAGAGTGGAAGCCCAAGAGGAAGCTCTCTGAGCACAGGAATTTGTAGGGGTGTGTAATCATTAGTGGAGGAGACCAGAGGCAGGCAATAAAGTGACAGGGCTTTATGAGGCCACAGGATAAACCTGAAACTATGTGGCTCCCACACACTTAAGAGAAGACTTGCCTAAACTCTCAAATTCAGAAAGGGTTTCTCTCAAGTCAACGAAAACCAACATCTGATGGTATCAAGTTAGTGAATGATGGGGGAAAAAAAGCAGAACTCCAGATGCCTTGGGTTGATTTTAACAAAAGAGAGAAACATACAGACTTGACTATCGTCCAAAGCTTCCCCATCTAGACACTGAGTCACAAACTTAGAAACTGCCATTGTCCCCACAGAGAAAGGGAGAAACTGAGCCCACCAATGGAGGACACCCAGCAACAAATGGGAAACAGGACTCAAGTCCTGACTGTTTTCTTTGTCACCATGGCTAAGACCATCTCCTTCCAATGTAAAGATGTCTGGCTGGTCCAAAATTAGTCCCATTAGGAGAGAACTTGGGCCGAGCAAAATGAGTGATGAGGCTAGAGGGGACCCTACGATGCCTTCTCCACCTTCACCTACAGAAGCATGGACATTTGACCTTGGAGTCTATGTTACAAGGGAAATTGATCTCCTAGGGAAGACACAACACAGCATCACGATGTTATCATAGTGCTGGAGGCTAGATGTCCAAAGTCAAGGAGTCCTCAGGAATGCCTCCTCCTTAGAGACTAAAGAAGGATGCTATGCTGTGCTTCCTTCTCACCTTTGGGTGGCTGTTGGCAACTTTTGGCCTTCCTTTGACTGTAGAAAAATTATTCTATCGTGTGTGTGTGTGTGTGTGTGTGTGTGTGTGTGCGCGCGCGCGCGCGCGCGCGCGCGCAGGCACACACATATGGAGGTCAGAGGACAACTTCGGGTGTCAGTCCTCGCCTCCCACCTTGTTCGAGGAAGGGTCTCGGGTTCAGCGCCGTGTTCATCAGGCCAGCTGACATGCCAGCTTCCGGGAAGTTCTTCGGTTTCCATCTCTCATCTGACCTTAGATGTGCCAGGATGATTCTGAGCAAGTGCCAGGTTTCCAGCTCAGGCACTCACATCCATGTAGTAAGTGCTTTATCCACTGAACCATCTCCCCAGCCTCTAGAACACACATTTTGAAAAATTGTGTTGTACTTGACATGTCCAAATATTTCTTATCCTTATTCCTTAAACGATATGGTGTTGTACTGCACAACCCAGGGTGACTTCAAACTCACAATCCTCCTGCCTCTGAAAGTAGCTGGAATTCCAGGATTGTGCCATCTTACCAGGCAATGAACAGCTTTGGATCACACCTGGGTTTATGCTAAGGAGGTGGTGAAGGGTGGGGCTCCTGATAGTCTCCAGATGGGACTGGTCACCTGGAAGACCACGTGATTAGATTACAACTTTCAGTCTCACAGAGAGGTTTGGGGGAAAGTGGACACTGGGGTGGATACTAGAGGTGAAGTGCCATGGACAGCTTAAATCCCAAAGCTTGGTGGGCTTCAAGGGGCTGAGGAAACAGAGGAGCCTGGAGGATCCTGCACGCAGAGGGACTTGAGAGCCCACGCCTCCCCATCACCATAGACCTTCTCTGTCTGGCTTTGTAACAAACCCGTAAACCTAAGGAAAGTGCTGCCCTGAGTGTCGTGGCCGTTTTAACAAGGTATTACACTTGAAGAGGGATTGAAGGAGTCCGTGGTTTATAGCTGGTTTGTTAGAAGTGCCAGGGACCAAGACTTGGAATTGTCATTTGAAGGTCAAGGTTGGGGTGCAGAGCTCCTCACCCCCAGATCCGATGGTAACTCCAGGTAGATAGTGTCAGGATTGGATTAAAGTATAAAGCACACAGCTGGTGTGTAAAGAGCCGAAGAATTTCTTAGTGGTAGAAAAACTTGCCAATAGGCAGGGAATGAATCCTGTGAGGCAAAAAGTCAGAAAAGGCCAGAGTCTAATTTGGTGGTCTCCGTTGTAATAAGAAGACAGTTCTGAGACTAGTCCCTATGATAAGGGTACAGATTCAGCACTGGGCCAATGAAAAGATGCCAGCCAGGCCCATGTGCAGGACTGAGGTACCCCTGCTGGGGTTGGCAACCACAAATCTGCCCTCATACCCATCTGCATTTCCTCCAGGAGGCAGGGCTGCTGTAAATCCAGTCTTTGCACCCAAATCCATCCCGCAAATACAGGCTGGTGGACATGGTTTTGGCAGCAGCAAGCTCTGGGTCCATGGGTTAGTTAGGGAGTTGCAGCGCGCATCAACTCCCTGTTCACCCACAGGAGCTGGGTAAGCAGCGGCTTGGAACAGCTGTGAGCCGAACGAGAGATGAGACCCTCGGGAGAATGCGGCAGTGGGCAGTTCTCATTTTATTAGATAGATAGCAGTTGCTTATATAGAGAAAAGTCAGAGGTAGAAGCATAGGAAGCAAGATCTGTGAGAGAATGGTGATGTCAGCAGAGGAAATGTAACCTTGTTGTTTAGGTTTGTTATTTGCAGTTGGAATAAGTTAGGCTTTGAACTGCTTATCTTATCGGAGCTGTGTCCTGCCTGGGGCTGGAGTTTTCAGGATTGCTAAGATTTACAGGGGCCTTCAGACTTTGCTTCAACTTCCTTATCAGAAGGAGACAGTCCCAGAAGCCTGCCAGACTCAGCAGAACCCTACTTCCTCCATGCCTCATTAGCAGGGTACCACAGCAAGCATGTTGTGGACTGAAGAGCATTTGAACTTGAATGTCTGTCAGTATGAAAGATCGGATCACAATTGCCTCCCAAGTTCACATTTCCTTACATTTAGTTGAGATTCAAACATTTAGTTTCAAATCTAAAAATGAGAAACAAAATGCAAAAAGAGGAGCCTGGAAACACACAATGATCTCAAGAACACCCCAAAGGAAGAGAAGCAGATGGGGACTGTTAAGTTACCTTCTCTTTGCTGGGACAAAGCACCCGGCCAAATGTGGCTGGTGGCAAGAAAGTATTTTATTTGGGTTTACAGAGAAGCTTCAGGATGGCAGGGGAAAGCATGGCATGAGCAGAGGCTGAACATCATCTCTGCCACAGCAGGTGGAAAATAGCAACAAGAGAGGTGAACAAACTCTGGTGTGATGGAACTGACTGTAGCACCCTTAAGTCCTCCCCCAACAACGCACCTCTTTCAGCAAGGCTCCACCTCCCAAATCGCCATTAGCTGAAGATCAGAAGAAAGTTGAGATGAAAGAACATTACATTTGACCATTCTGTTGTCCACCGCCCCACACACTCACACTCAGATCGACCACCCCTTCCATTATATTGAAATTATATCATGAAAAAAAAAATCACAATTCATAAGTGAAATTCAGAAATTGGGATATCACTGGGCCCAATTCTGGCTACATATTACTTCAAAGCCAGTTCTCTGGAAATGAGAGCTGGTGCAAAGAAAACAGGTTTAGCCAGGCGTGGTGGCACACGCCTTTAATCCCAGCACTCGGGAGGCAGAGGTAGGAGGATTGCCATGAGTTCAAGGCCAACCTGAGACTATATAGTGAATTCCAGGTCAGCCTGGACTAGAGCAAGACCCTACCTTGAAAAACCAAAAGAAAGAAAGAAAGAAAGAAAGAAAGAAAGAAAGAAAGAAAGAA
>PVHP010038542.1:0-17385 GCA_004024765.1 Zapus hudsonius | reverse complement strand
AAAATAGATCTGAGCCTTGAGCTTAGTCAACAGGTCTCGGCCCAATAATGGGTGGGGGCAATCAGGTATATGCAAAAATGAATGGGTTACCTGTCCAGATGCCAGCTGAACCTTCCTCTCGGTGGTCCATCGGTACCTCCTGCTGCCCGTAGCCCCCTGGACCAGGGCTGTGCGGTCACTGAGGGAGCCTTCATCTTGTGTCAGGACTGAATGTTGAGCCCCAGTGTCCACTAGGAAGGTCACTGGTTGCCCCCCGATCTTGAGAGTTATCCTAGGCTCAGGGGGGGGCTCCTGGCCTCGACTTTCCTAGTCCTTTAGATTGAGGAGGTCCAAGGCCCTCGGCTTAGTTTTCCGAGGCCCTTGAGGTTTCCTTGGGCAGTCACGAGCCCAATGTCCTTTTTCTTTGCAGTAAGCACACTGGTCTTTGTCAAGCGGTATCCTTCTTCAATCTCCCATTCTAATTTTTTCTCTATCTCTGACCTGTCCCTGAGATACTACAGCGGCCAGGACTTTATTTATTTCTCTATGACGCTTTTTATCCCTCTCTTCCTGTTTCTGCCACATTCTCTCCTCCCGCTCTTCGGGAGTCTCTCTCTTATTAAACACTTTCTCTGCCTCTTTTAACAAATCTGACAAAATGAATGAATGCAATCCCTCTAGTCTCTGTAACTTGGCCCTTATGTCTGGACTTGACTGATAAATGAAAGACAAAATGACGCCCGGCGCCTGGCCTGGATCTTCTGGATCGTACGGGGTATACATCCTATAAGCCTCTTTGAGTCTTTCTAAGAATGCCGCCGGCGTCTCATCCTTTCCCTGGATCACATTTCTAACCTGAGCCAAATTGGTAGGGCGTCTAGCAGCCCCCCGGAGACCCGCTAAGAGCAACTGGCGATAGAGACGTAGATGTCCCCTACCTTCTATTGTCGTGAAATCCCAGTCCGGGCGGGTGAGGGGAAAGGCTGCATCAATGACATTAGGCAGTTGGGTGGGTCTCCCATCCTCCCCAGGAACCTGCTTCCAAGCCTCCAAAAAGACTCGTTGCTTCTCCTCTACTGTCAGGAGAGTCTGCAGTAGCTGCTGACAATCGTCCCATGTGGGCTGGTGGATTACTAAAATAGACTCAATCAGGTTAGTCAGGGCAACAGGGTCCTTAGAGAAAGGAGGATTATGTTGTTTCCAGTTGTAAAGATCAGAGGTCGAGAACGGCCAGTATTGGAGCTGGTGATTGGGGCCCTCCCAAAGGGGGAAGGCCTTGGATTCTTTGGCTGGTTCGTCGCGTCTTCCTCGTAGCCGACCAGCAATTGGGGAGGGGGCCGGAGCCTCATCCGCAAGTGGGAAGGGGGCTAGAGCCTCATCCTCTTGCTCCCCTTGTTCAGGATGTTTGGGGGCCTCCGGCACCTCTAGTCCCCGGTTTCCCGGGTATGGCAGTGGGTTTTCTGTCAGGAGATCAATAAGAGGTGAATAGGGATCCGGGGGAAGGACAGGGGTCTTAAGGGGGTCCTTTCGTGGGAGAATAGGGTAAAGGGAGGAAGTGGAAGGGGTAAGAGGGGACGGCGGTGCTGTCGGGGAAGGCGCCTGGGGTGCTGGAGGGGAGAGAAATGGCTTAACCCATGAGGGGGGTGCGGTGGCCAGAAGCCTCCATACGGAGATGTATGGGACTTGATCTGGATGGCCATGGGGACTCAGAGCGAAGATTTTTCCCTCCACCTGTGAAATAAGACTGAGATTAAAGGTTCCCTCGCGAGGCCATCCTACATTTATTATGACCCATTCAGCCTCGCAAAGGGTAATCCATTTATTTTTCTTGACTACAATTCCCTCATTGTTGGCTCGCGCCTTCACGTCCGACCAGTGGTCAAGCGTGAGGCTCAAGGGGGTGGTGATAGTCTGTCCCATGGCTGTTTCTAGGAGGAAAACGGTTAAACAGAAAACAAGGAACGACAGACAGACACAAATAGAACAAATACGCGCTGCGCAGCTTCGGTTCCAAACCGAAAGCAAAATCTCAGAAGGAGACTGCGAGGGCCTGGACCCCTTGTCTCCAACCAACACCACATATCCCTCAGATACGTGAGTGGCTCCGAAAAACCGTGCCCCTGAGGGGACTTCAGACACCCGTGGAACGTCTTCCAGGGTTACGGTGGGCGAAGTCCGAGCCCGTCAGCTCCTTCAGCCCCACCGCCACAAACAGATTACCAGATGCGCGCAAACAGAAAGACAACACTCAGACAGGACAGGGATGACATATATTGAAACCGGCCGGCTTACCTCCTGACGGTGGGTAGGTGGTCCCAGGGAGGAGTCTCGATCCCGGACGAGCCCCCAAATGAAAGACCCCCGGAGGAGGTCTTCCCTCAGGAGAGACCCCAGACCCAAGGAACACGCCGAGACCACGGATCAGATGCAAACAGCAAGAGGGTTTATTCAGATACACAGGTACCTGGGGCAGCAAAGTCTCTCGGAGGACTTGCGCGCCTTTCCAGGATAAGGGGGACTTTTTATAGGATCCCAAGGGCAGAAGCATGGTTACAGAAGCAGAAAGCATAGTTACAGGGTTCCCATTGGCTAATTCACATAAGGTCAGGGTGAACTTTGGGACATATTCTTAGTTCTCGGAAATTTGCTGTGGGTGGCTGACTTGGCCTTGTGGGTGTTTTTCCCAGCCCAACTGTTTATTCTCCAAGGCCAGGTGGCCAGCCACAGATATCTTATTTTGACTCAATGGTTTTTCTTCCAAAACCACAGCTCTCTTTCTCAAGGCTAGGTGGCTGAGCACAGTTATGAACTTATGAACTCTTATTCTTTTTTGTACTTGCCTTGCTGAATGGCGTTTCTTAGACTAAGTTAAGGCCTGCTGTAAGCAGGGTCTTTCACTATATGAGCAAATATTGTGTTGGTTTTCCCATTTCCCTCCTTATTTTCAGTTTTTTGCTTTTTTTTTTAAATCTCTACACTGATTTCCACAGTGGTTGCACCAGTTTACACTCCCACCAGCATTAAGTAAAAGTTTCTGTTTCCCCTCATCCTCACTAGTATTTCTTTCTTTTTTTCTTACTTCTTTTTTTTTTTTTAGACCAGAGACACTTTCATTGAGCGGTACATGAGGTTTAGTCAAAAAGACTCAGGTGCTTAAAGGCCATATGAGTTTCTTCCTCTGTGAATTCTCTGTGGAGATCAGTGCCCCATTTTGTGAGGGGGCAGTTTGAGTTTTTGTTATTAATTTTTTTGAGTTCTCTGTAGGTTCTGGAAATAAGGCCTCTGTCTGAGTTGTAGCTGGCAAAAATAATCTCCCAGTTTGAGGGGGATCTATTGGCTCTGAGAACGGTGTTTTTGTCTGTACAAAAGCTTTTGAGCCTTATCAGGTCCCATTGTTTAAGTGATTGTTGCACTTCCTGGGCTACTGGAGATTTGCTCAGGAAGTTACTCCCTACTCCCATTTCATGTAGGGTACCTCCTATTTTTTCTACCAGGGTGTTTAGGGTTGTATGGTTAATATTGAGGTCTCTGATCCATTTGGAGTTGATTTTTGTGCATGGTGAATGGAGTAGATCTATTTTCATTTTTTACATGTGTTTATCCAATTTGTCTAGCACCATTTGCTGAAGATGCTATCTTTATCCCTGCATACATTGTTGGCACCCTTGTCAAAGATTAAGTAGCTGAAGTTACTTGTGTTAAAGGCTGGGTCATCAATTCTATTCCACTGGTCAGATTTTCTGCTTTTCTGCCAATATCATGCTGTTTTAGTTACTATTTCCTTCTTGAATGTTTCAATATTTTCCTTATATAAGTCTTTCACTTCTTTGGTTAGCAATATTCCAAGGTATTTGATTTTCTTTGAGGTTATAGAGAACAGGACAGTTTCTCTAATGTCTTTTTCTGAATGTTTGTCTTCTGTATATAGAAAGACTACTGATTTTTGTGTCTTAATTTTGTATCCTGCCACTCTGCTGAAGGCATTGATCATCTTCAGGAGTTTACTGAAACTGTTCTTTGGGTCTGATATATATAAAATCATGTCATCTGCAAAGAGAGAGAGTTTATTTCTTCCTTTCCAATTTGTATCCCTTTTATGCTATTCTCCTATCTTATTACTTGGGCTAGAACTTCAAGCACTATGTTGAAGAGCAGTGGTGAAAGTGGAAACCCCTGTCTTGTTCCTGAATTAAGAGGGAATTCCTTGATTCATTCCCCATTGAGAAGGATTTGTGCTTTAGGAGAACTGTATATTGTCTTTATTATGTTGAGGTATAGGCCATCTATGCCTATTCTTTCCAGGGTTTGAACATGAAGTGGTGTTGAATTTTGTCAAAGGCCTTCTCAGCATCTATTGAGATGACCATGTGGTTTTTGTGAATGAGTTTATTAAGGTGGTGAATTATGTTTATTGACTTGCATATGTTGAACCATCCCTGCATCCCTGGGATGAAGCTGACTTGGTCAGGGTGGATAATAGGCTTAATGTGACTTTGTATTCGGTTTGCTAGAACTTTGTTTTTGATTTTTGCATCTAAGTTCATCAGGGTTATGGGTCTGTAGTTTTCTTTTCTTGTTGTATCCTTGCCTGACTTGGGAATTAGGGTGATGGTAGCTTCATAGAATGAATTTGGGAGCTTACTCTCTTTTTCTATGCCCCTGACAAGTTTCAAAAAGAGGGGTTTCAGTTCGATGATGAAGGTTTGGTAGAATTCGGCTGAGAAACCATCTGGACCTGGGCTTTTTCATTTTTAAGCATCAGGAAAATGCAAATAAAAACCACAATGAGATTCCACCTTACTCCAGTCAGAATGGCAATCACAAAAAAACCCAACAACAATAATTGGTGGTGAGGATGTGGGGAAAAAGGAACCCTCATTCACTGCTGGTGGGATTGTTTCTTTCTTAGCTGTAATTATGAATCCAATAAAATAAGGCTTGTTGTAAATATCCACTCACTTTCTCCTACTGGCTTTTTGATAGTCTCATCTTGTCTTAGAGGCAATAATTCTTTGCCATTTTCTAAGTAAGAACCCAGCTCAGCAGAGCAAAGCTTCTCCCTCCCACTTCAGTTTTGGTGGTGAGAGCAGAGCTGAATTTCCTTCCAGTTTCATCCCAAAACTGCATTAATAGCTGGAAACAAGTATTTAAACATGAACTGTGCGGACATTTTATACCCAAACCCTAACAGATAGTGCAAAGGTGCAAACACATGATATGTGAGTGAAGCAAGTTAAATTATTAATGAAAAAAATACATTTAAATAGAAGACTAACTGTATCTATTGTGTAGTTTACATCAATCCTAAGTAGTGAGAAAAGTTTTTTTTTCTTAAAAGCAATATCACACTTGGATTAGAAATCCAAAGACCTAGGTTTCTGTGTGAGTACAGATGACTAAACTGAAGGGGAGAGATGCTGACTGTGTGTCTAATAGGGAGGCTGTGCATAGGGGTGGTGAGTAATGCTGAGTGTTTTAACAAAAGTCACATGTGATTATCAAATACTGATTGAATAGGATATCTCCATTATGAATTTAACAGGGAGGCACTATCTGGGTGGGGATGTTGGTATCAGTGAGGCATGAGCCATCAGGAATGGGAACATGAAACTACAGGGGTTTATAAAAAGGAAAGATTCAAGCACTATGTTAATTGTTTTTTAATTTTTTCATTTAATCAACTTTAAGTTCATTTAATTTCATTTACTTTACTTTATCCCTTTACAAATGAAAAAATAAGAAAAAAAAAGTTACATAGGAACCTTCTTGACCCGTGTATAGCTCCACTGTTCATTCACACCTTAAGTTTTTTTGAGAATTTCTATGATTTTTGTCTCTGAACCAAGTACTGGGGTATCATTACTGGGCATCAAGGAACTCACAACCAAATGCTGAAATAAAAAACAAGTTACAATCTGTGGTACTCTGCTAAGAGGCATGGGGGATAGGGTTTTGCTGAGACCAGCAGGCATCTGGACTGTCTCCTTCTGTTAAGGAAGTTGAGGTGAGCCTGGGACCCCCAATTATCTCAAGCATATCCTGGACCCTCCAGCCTCCAGTCAGGCCACAGCTGAGCCCTGAGATAAGCAGGCAATTCAAGGCCTAAACTCAGTCCAGCTGTAATAACAAACCTAAACAATAAGGTTACATTTCATCTGCTCTATATGTCTAGAGTCATGTAGCCCCCTCAATTGATCTATGCAAATTAGACATCCAAAGGGTACTGGCCCCTACCAATCAACTCATGAGATGTCCACAGATCCAGCCCCTACCAATCCCCTTGCTGCCTATGCTCCTACCTCTGCCTTTTCCTCTATATAAACAACTTTTATCTATACAATAAATGAGAACTGTCCACTGCTGCATTCTCCTGGGTGGCTATGCCCATCGGCCTACCGCTGTCCCAAGTTGCTGTCCACTCAGCTCAGTGGATGAACCGGAGAGTTAGTGTACAATGGCCTCCAAAGTCATCCACGGACCAGCAGCTGGTATTCATCGTGAGGCCATCCACCGGCTGGACAGCATGAACTCCAGGATACACAGAGGGGAAGGTAGGCCTCCCTCCACAAGAGGGACATCGGCCCTGGGGGGCTCCAGGGTCCTGCCTCCACACTCTGAGGGCTGGCATGTGTTTTGTTTCTTTCTTTTATTTTAATAGCCTCTCCTTCAGAGGTTGATAGCCTCTCTTCAGGTGTTCATTGTTTTTCCTCTCTTATGTTTCCTTCTCTCAAGTTAAAGAAACGTAGTAATGCGGCTACAAGATCTAACTAAAGAAAAGGCTCCCCCACAGGGTACAGAAAACTTGCTATCTAAACAGAGACAGACAGCTAACCCATGTCTTACCTTTTCCTGAGCAAAGGCAGAAAACTAGAGCTTCCGCTCACCAACTTGCCAGTTTTTCGTTAAAAAAACAAAAACAAAAAAACACCTGCTGCTGGAGTCCAAAACTGGCCTGCATTCACTTGTGTAAAGACAAGGTGTTAATGAGGCCTGCATTCTTAGTATCTCAGCAATAAAGTCCAATAAATTTCTGCTCACTGGCGGAACACCTTAAAAAAATTAACTCTTTTTAATTTTAATAAATATACACAGATACTCGTTTACCTAAGTTTCCTTAAGTTTAATTCAATAGACTTAATTTAAATTAATTTATAAGGCTTTTTCTCTGTATAACATTTATTTATATAGATGTAAAAGTGAGTTAAGCCTCATGGCACATACAATATCTCTGATATTTATGGATCTGAAACAAAGGAGACTCCATTTTAGGTTATTCAAGGTCGTTGCCAATTATAAAACTGTTCTGTTATTTCTCTAACTATATGTGCTACAGAATTAATGTTTTTCAGCCATTCTGAAACAAAAGTATTTCCCCTTGGCTGGATTTGGATTTCAGTGTTCCTGTGGCTGGGAACAAGGAACACTCAGGCTAGCCCCTCCCCGGTGATCGAAATGCTCAGAGGCTTTCAGGCCTCAGCCGGCTATTAACTGACACTTAGATTTTTACAGAGCTTAGGCAGGGGATGGCAGATAATAAAAAAAAAATTCTCCCTTCTGGGTCATTTAAAGTCACTTCTCTGATTGTACAATGTTCTATACTCCTAACTATGCCACAGACTTATTATTTTTTCAGTCTACTTTAATCAATTTTAAAATTCCTCCAAGGATGATTTGTCAGAGATATTCAGAGATTTTAAAGGTAACAAAATTGTTCCAGATATGATAAAGCTATTATCTTACATCCATAGATTATAAAAAAATCTATGGGTATGTCTATACTAATAAGCATTATTAAAGATATGGGTTGTGAATTTTCTTAAAATTATATCCACAGAGATATTACATAAAAATGTCTAATATTTCCTATTAATGATGTCTAATTCTTCTGATACTGGATTACTTATTTTATATAGTTTAATGAACAGTTAAGTCAACATGACACAATTTCTCTTAATCCTACAAAGGATGAGAAACTAAGTTCTATAGAAAAATATGTATTGGATGCCAGTTCTATAAAAGCCAACTATATGTGCTGGTTCTCAATCTTGGACTAAACAATAAAACAAAAATCAAGATATTGATGTGCTCAATCTGACTCTGTCTCCAAATCAGAGCTCTTTTGGAAGCAGATCCAGAAACATCCATGTTTCCCAATGCTTCCTCATAAACAAGACTGGCCCTCTGGTTAATGTCGAATATAAGGGAAATAATAACACAAGAAAAATCTATATCTTCTTTTTGGTAATAAAGTCCATAATCATATGGATAAACTAAGTAAAAAAAAGACAAAGTTTTTTCATCTATTTCTCAATGGTTAGAGACATTAACTACTATAAATTCTATATGTTGTCTGCTTGCTTATAAAAACAAAGGGGGAGAATACCCCTAGAATGTGTTTTGCTTATAAGTCTGTGTTAAGGATCAGACTGTTAAATATTTAAAGATACTTATCAATGCTTTTGCTCATTTGGCATTCTCAGAAAAAAAGGATCTACTCCATAATTGTGGTAAAGGCTCCAATTATAAATTTCTATAGTAGATATAATAATTTCCAAAGGTATTTCCTTGGTCTATTTTATTAAGAAAATTAATTTTTGTTTCCATCAAAAGACTGGTCACAATACTCTTTAAAAAGTGACCACAACAAGTCAGTTTTAAGTACTAAATCATCCTCTCTCCTAATGGTTAGAGATGTGCAACTTACAAATCCCAAGACCACAGGCTCAAATTTAGGACAAATTAAAACAAGCTATATTTGTGTATACAAGAGCTGACCAGCGGCTCTCTCTCCCAATTAACAATGCTTTAGAGACTAACGGAAAACAGAGAAAAAGTGGGGGTTCATCTCCAAAACCCTGAAATATTTCTAATAAAGAAATTTATCAAACAGAAGTACAATTAAGCAGGACTAACAGAGGTAAAATATTATAGTTAACTATAAATCCTATGGGAGTCAAGGTAACTCTGTTTGTCCATTATCTTATAGCTGTATTGCCTTGCCTGTTTCTCAGGACACACTCCTCCCTATTATAAATTATCCTCTTGGTCTGGTCTTATCTTCAATGACTTCTTTCAGCCAGGTTCTTCGAAATCCTTCAGCTGTTAAATAGGAAAATTTTAGCCTCCTTGAAGTTAACTCTTTCAGCAGCCTTACTAATTTCAGTTTTCTTCCTCCTCACAGCTGCCAAGGTGACACATATGCTGTTTTTAAAATTAACTGTTAAGGTATATCATCCGCTTTAAACATACAGGTCAAATTCTACTCCTTGTGACATAACTGACATAAGCAACTTAAAAGGGAGACAGATTAATTGTGACTCATGGCTTTAGAGGTTTCGGGGTTTCTAGGGCTATGGTGAGTCAGAGTGTCATGGTGGAGAGGGCATGGGGAACAAGAGCCTATCCACTTGATGACAGCCAGAAAGCAGCCAGAGAGGCATTTCCCAAGGAAATAATTTCCTCCAACTAGTTGGCACCTCCTTGTCCATGGATGAGTTAGAATCCTTGTGATCCAATCACCTCTCAAAGGTTCATGAGCTGAAAATTAAGCTTTATGCATATGATTCATAACAGGAAGGAGCCACAGAGGAAACAGCCAAATAAAGAAGCAAGAATAGCTAATAGAACAGAAGCCAGAGAAGAGGGAGAAATTAGAAAGATGGAACAATGTGTAAAACATCTCACTGAGCACTGGAAGTAGCTGGTAAGACTGGCAATGAAGGAAGATGGTTATTTAGACAAGAAAGTGGACTGGCAAAGATCATCTCCCAGTCTCATGGTGTCTATTAGCTCCAAGTATGGTGTTTGTCTGTACAGAATCTTTTTAGCTTGATGAGATCCCATTGGTTAAGTAATTGTTGTACTTCCTGGGCTACTGGAGGCTTGTTTTTTGGAGGTTTGCTCAGGAAGTTTTCCCTTACTCCTATCTCATGGAGAGTGCCTCCTGTTTTTTTATTCCAGAGTTTTCAGAGTTTCGGGTCTTATGTTAAAGTCTTTAATCCATTTGGAGTTGATTTTTGTGTATGGTGAAAGGAATGGGTATAGTTTCATTTTCTTACAAGTATTTATCCAAATTGTCCAGCACCATTTGTTGAAGATGCTATCTTTTGGTCAGTGAATGTTGTTGGCAACTTTGTCAAAGATCAAGTAACTATAGCTACTTGAACTAAGAGCAGGGTCTTCAATTCTGTTCCATTGGACTGTCTGCCTGTTTTTATACCAGTACCATGCTGTTTTTGTTACTATGGCTTTGTAGTATATCTTTAGATCAGGAATGGTGATAGCACCTTAGGAGGTTGTTTTTTTTTTTTTCACAAAGTATAGATTTGGTTATGTGAGGCCTTTTGCCATTCCAAGTAAATTTTGAGATTATTCTTTTCTATGTCTGTAAAAAAATGAAGCTGGGATTTTTTATTGGCATGGCATTGCATCTGTATATTGCTTTTGGAAGAATTGCTATTTGTACAATATTAATTCTACCTATCTAGGAGCATGGAAGATCTTTCCATCTTTTCACATTCTCTTCTATTTTCTCCTTGAGCATTTTTTATGTTTTTATTTTATACAAGTCTTTCACAACCTTGGTTAGTATTATGACAATGTATTTGATTTTTTGAGGCAATTGAAAATGAGACTGTTTCACAGATTTCTTTTTCTGTATGCATGTCATTTGCATATAGGAATGCTACTGATTTTTTTATGCTAATATTGTATCCTGCCACATTGCTGAAGAAATTTATCACCTTCAGGAATTTACTGGTACTACTCTTTGGGTCTTTTATATATAGGATCATGTCATCTGCAAAAAGGAATAGTTTCAATTCTTCCTTTAAAATTTGAATCCCTTTTAGGTCTTTCTCCTGTCTTGCTGCTTGGGCTAGAACTTCACGGACTATGTTGAAGAGCAGTGGTGAGAGCGGACATCCCTGTCTTGTTCCTGATTCTAGTGGGAACACCTTGAGACTTTCCCCATTGAATATGATTTGGGCTTTAGAAGTTTTGTATATTGCCTTTATTATGTTGAGCTGTAAGCCTTCTATGCCCAATCTCTCCAGTGTTTTTGCCAGCAATAACATGGACAGAGGTCTAATATCTAGAAATTACAAAAACTGAAAAAAATTAAATAATAAAAAATCAAGCAGCCCTCTCACAAAATGGGACATTGATCTCAACAGAGAATTCACAAAGGAGGAAACATAAATTGCCAATTCTCATTTAAGAAACTGTTCATCATCCTTGATCATCAGGGAAATGCAAATCAAAACAACAATTAGATTCAACCTTACTCCACAGTCAGAATGGCAATCCTTAAAAAAATCCACCAAAAACAGATGCTAGTGAGGATGTGGTTAAAAAGAACCCTCATTCACTGCTGGTAGGACTACAAACTTGTGCAACCACTATGGAAAGCAGTGTGAAGGCTCCTGAATAGGATGGATATAGAGCTACCATGGGGCCAAGCTATCCCTCTACTGGGCATCTACCATCAAGATTCCAAGTCTCAGCACAGAGACATCTGTTCAGTCATGTTTATAATAGCTAAGAAATGGAATCAACAAAAATGCCCATCAATGGATGAATGAATATCAAAGTTGTGGTACATAAACACTATGAGATTCTACTCAGCTGAAGGGGAAAATGGCATAATGAAATTTAAAGAAAAGTGAACAGACTTAGAGCAGATCATATTTAGCAAACTCACTCAAGAACAGAGTCAGAGAGTCCCTCAGATGTGGTTCCTAACCAGGTTAAGCTTAAACTCTAAGAAATCCTGACAGGTGAATTAAGAGACTATCAAAAGGGATGGAAGGAATTGGGAGGGGAGGAGTTGTAGGGGTAGAGGGACTTATACATAAGCTAAACCAATAATGAATTGATACCATAAAATCCTTACTTTCATATAGTAAGCTCTCCAGGAAGCTGTGGGCATTGCCTGGTAAGAGAATCCTTGAATAGAATGGGAGGAAGCCTAACCATAAAACAAATTACTCAGGCCTATAACTCCCTGTCCCAGTTATTGGTTACTTCTCACACTGAGCTATTGATTAAAGAGACCCACAAGGTCTTCAAAACAAGATAGGCTTTTGTCAAAGCTCTTGAATACCTGCCCCAGGCCAAAGGGAAGTACCTATTGTGGAAGATACCACAGAATGTTGTCACACATCACCAAGAGACCCTGCTAGATCCAGAAGGGTTATCCAACTCTCAGGTGGTAGCATGTGTAGTGCTGAAAGGTGTTACAGGAGCCACCAGGTGAAATTGCCAATGATATTTGGAGAAAGCAGAGGCTACTGATATACAATACAGACTGATGATGCAAGAATGCTGAACACACTGCTGTACAGAAGAGATCTTCTCAGTGGCAAGAAACCCTTAACTGGAACTGTGATCCATGGCAAAATCCTTTGTAGACCAAGAACCCAGGCTCTAAGGGGAAATCCCCACTACCAGAGATCTACAGCGGGGCTACACCCATTAGAATCTTGCCAAATCAGCAATGTTTGTCTCGTTTTACCAATACTGATCTTACTGTCCTTTGCAGAGTCTGATTGTATTTTTTCAAAAGGCAGTGAGAACTGTGGGCAACCCAATTCCATCACAAACACATGGGATTATGGCTAATATCCAGTCAGGGGACCTATCATATAGGACCAAAATGAAACCTTTGAGAGAGTGGCGAGATAAACAAGAGAACTAACAACACAGAAAATCTTATAACCCAGGAAAGGACAATGGAAACAGACACCAACAATACCAAAACAATCCAAAGCAGAAGTCCATAGACACACTTAAATTCTCAACAATAAACCAGACTTAAAACTCACCCACCATGACTCTGGGAACTGAGCAGAAGAGGGGGCAAAAAGATTCTAAGAGCCATGGTGGGGGAGAATATTTAGAGCCATTGCATCCCTCAGCAACAACACTGAAAGGAGTAAAAAAGCTGGCTACCTATTATACAATTCATAACCCCATACCCCTTGGGACTGACCCAATATGACCACTGAGGAGGACCCCTATTGGTTTGGGGAGAGGGAGGAGGGAAATGAGGGTACCACCTCAATATTTGCTCATACAGTGTATCTAATTATTAACAATAAAGATATTAAAAATCAGAAAGTAAGTAGGGAATGTAGCTCAGTGGTAGTCTTGCCTAGCATATAAAAAGTTCTGGGTTTGATCCCTAGCATTGTATAAACTAGGTTTGATGGCATACACCTGAAATCCAAGTATGTGGGAAGTGGGTCAGAAGTTCATAGTCATCCTTAGTGATATAGGGAGTTTGAGGCCAGCCTCAAGCTAAAGAAGAAGGAGGAGGAGGAGGAAGAAGAAGAGGAGGAGGAGGAGGAGAAGGAGAAGGAGGAAGAAGAAGAAGAAGAAGAAGAAGAAGAAGAAGAAGAAGAAGAAGAAGAAGAAGAAGAAGAAGAAGAAGAAGAAGAAGAAGAAGAATCCTGTAAGTGTTTTGAGATACTAAGGGATTTTTACTTAATCTGAAAGTTAAAGAGAACTGTTAAAAAGTATATAGGGCTGTGGAGATGGTTCAGTGGATAAAACCACTTGTCACTCAAGCCAGAATATTAGAGTTTCTCTGTGCTATAGAACACTTCTAAAATCAAGACCCAGGAGTTAGGTAGAAGTGACAAGAATTCCCAGGCAGCACAGCCTCCTAGCCCAGAGAGAGAGAAAAGAAAAGAAAGAAAGAAAATGAAAATTTCCACTGGCTCTGGGATTGTGGTTTCTTTGGAATAAAAAGAGAAGCACTTCTAAAACTAAGGGTGTGTTCAGTTCCCTGCATATTTGGCCAAGGCACTGTGAAGCACCCTTACCAAAAAGAGAAAAGCATGTAGCTTAACAGGAAAAGCCTATGAAATGGAATCTGAAGTTGAAACCACAGAGAAAAGTTGAAAGAGAAAACATCCTTCACTTTGCCCACTAGAAAACCTAGTCAAAATAAGAAAGAGCTTTGTAGTAAGCTTTGAACGTTGATGTCTTTGGTGATTCTCAAGGTAGAATGCACAATTAATGCCTCTTCCTTGGATACACCTTGATCAAGGACTACTATTATCTCATTCTATCACTGCATCTTGAGGTACAGGCTGTGCCTGACATACAACTGCATGAGGAATGCATATTTTATTGAGCTATGTCTCTTGAATCAATTCTTTCTGGAAGTGTGTGAGCAAGGGCATGCCTGTGCCACAGCACACATGTAGAGGTGATGGCCATCTTTTGGGGTCAGTCCTCACCTTCCATGTGAGGCAGGGTCTCTCATTGCTACCACACCATGACTAGCTGGTCCATGAGCTTTGAGGAAATTATCCAGTCTCTGCCACCCATGCTGAGATTACAGAAACCCATCATTGCTTTCATCTTTTATGTGGGGTCTGGGGACATAAACTCAGGTGTTAACACTTGCATGACAAGCTTTACTCACTGAGCCTTCTCCCTTCCCCTCAATTCTTTTGTTGTTGTTGTTGTTGTTAATTTTATTTTATTTTCTTTATTGTTCATAATGAGTTACATTGTTTAGTGGGCCAACCATGAGTTGTTATCCCCAATTCCCCGTTGCCTCCCTTCCCCATCCCCAGTCAGCTGAATATCCTCCTCCATGGGCCTTCTGTATCAGTCTTTGTGGTAGGGGACCATGGATAGCCCAGTCTACAGCCGGGTTCTCATGACCCAAGTGTGTTGTTACTGAGGATTGCCAAGTCTCTGCTATTCTCCCCCACCACGGCTCTCACAATCTTTCCGCCCCCTCTTCCGCTCAGTTCCCTGAGTCGTGGTGGGTGAGTATTGAGGCTGCTTTGGTGTTGTGAGCTTAGGGGTTTTTGTGTCGAGATTCGTTAGTTTCTGTCATACTGGCTTATCTTTTGTTGATTGAATGGCTATGGCTGTGGGTCCCTTGTACATCCAATCATTCTCTGTGGGGTTCCATATGGATCCTCCCCCGTATGACTGTTGTGGCTCATCTCATGCCAGGATCTCAGTTTTCTGCCTGCAATCAGTTGGTAGGGTTATATGGGCCACAGCTCCCTCGCTGTATCCTGAAAAATACAAACACAATCTCCATCGGAGAATGAGGTCAGTATCCGTTAACAAATATACAACAATCTGGATTACCTAGCTTCTATTTTCAAAAGCCTCCCCGGCAGTCACTCACATAGTGCATCTTTTCTTGGGAGCCCAAGAGTATGGGATCCGTTGCATATCGCCCTGAATCCCTGGTTCCAATCAAGGGTTCCCCCTCACTGAGTGGAATATTTGGCCGAATTTAATAGCTGTTGATTGTCTCCCCCAGGCTCAGGCTCCTCCATTGCACACGTGCTCCTTTCTTGGTTTCCTTTTCTCTCCCGGTAGGAGGTATGGTCAGCCTACTCATGGCCTCAGACTGTGTTTCATGTCAGTGGTCTGTTTACACCAGCTGTCGTTGTTCAGCTTCCCCTGGCAGCTTGTGTAGTGTCTTCCAGCACTGCACTAACTGCCATCTGGGGGCTAGTTACCATTCCAGACCTCGAAAAGTCTCTCAATGCTGAACGATGGTATTCTGTGGTTTCTTCAGCAACAGGGTTTTGCCTCAGGCCTGGCCTTCCCCTCAATTCTTAATGCTTATCTCTCCTATTGTGACAGGGTCAGGCATCTGCAGGGAACACCCCTCCCCTTGAGTGGGAGGTATCTAGCTAGAGCTACAACCTAGGGGCTGATTGGTCAAATATGAACCAATCAGCTGTCTCTCT
Source organism: Zapus hudsonius (assembly GCA_004024765.1). NCBI lineage: Eukaryota > Metazoa > Chordata > Mammalia > Rodentia > Dipodidae > Zapus > Zapus hudsonius. The sequence goes on along the minus strand of PVHP010038542.1, from coordinate 1,672 downwards.
GACTCACCTGGGGAGAACTTAAATTAACTTCCCTAGAGGAAGCCGGCCTCTGTCCCCACATGGCCCAGCTGCAGAAGGATCTCTGAATCTCCAGGAAGGTAAGGCCTTTCCCCACCCCAGCTAATGGCTGGGGTGGGGGCAGGCTCCAGACTTTTTCCCTCATGAACCTCTCCTTCTCATGATGGGAGCTCCCTTGTTATCTTTTCTGTTTATTCTTATTTAGCCTAACAATATAAATTCTGTTAAACTCTCTGACACGTGTTTTCCCCACACTTGTGGCTGGAAACTCTGTAACTCCCCATGTTCCCTTAAATAATAAAGTCTCCCACTATGCCTTACTATCTTGTTGTCTATGATTTTAATTCTTTAACTTTATAGACAAGAGTTCAGATACTCTTTAAACTTGGGGTGCATTGAAATTTTTACTGGGGGTTATCTAAATTCTAACCCCTCCCCATATCATAATCCATATCACTATTAGCTGAGGATCATTTTTTAAAAGTCTGCTTCAATGACAAGAAAGAGAAGTTAACAACCTATCAGGGAGTGAAAAAGATTAGTTGATTCAATTTATACCTACCAAGCCTTGAAGCCCTGTAAGACTGTATTGAGAAATATTTTCATATGTGGGTCCAATTCTACCACACTAGTCTGCTTCCCCAACTGTACTTCTTTATAAAACTAGAAAATCAGATTAAATCAGTTTTCATAATGATAGGACATTTATACAGAATATCTCTTCCTGGGGAAATAAGGAAGTCATCTCATTCCTGAAGTATTAGGGAAGAATTTATAAAAATGAGATCCTGGGGCTGTAAGGTGGCTCAGTTGTTCAAAGCATTTGCTGTGCAAGCATTAGGACATGAGTTTGGATCCTCAAAGCTCTTGTAAAAATCCAGACACAGTAATGAGCATCTGCGATCTTAGTGCTTGCAGTGAAATGGGAAGTGACAAGAGAATCCCTAGAAGCTTTAGGCCATCTTACCTAGCACTGAAGAGCAAACAAAGAAACTCTATCTCAGGGTGGAAGGAGAGGCTGTCCTCTGACCTCCACACCCACCAGTACATGCACACAAGTCCTTTTGGATGCCAGAGGCCTATAGTCATTGTCACTCGGAAAGGAGGTCCTGAATTGTAGGAGCAGCATGTTTCTTTTTTTCTATTAAATTAAAGCTAACAACTGCTCTCCCTTTTTTTTTGGACAGGTCTTAAATAGTCTCAGGTCAGAGTCCAGAGGACACCTCCTGCAATTTACAGGTTCTTCAGTCCTAGAACAACAACAGCAACAACAACAACAAAAAAAAAAATGGAACCAGGTACAAAAGGATAGTTACAGAAACAAACATCATTCATTAAGAAAAAGAAAGGCCCTCCCAAGAATGGAAATGAGAGGTGAGAAAGGTTAGAAGCTCTAATTGCCCTAGACATTATTATGGTGGGCTTTTGTAGGTAATTTACATACCACCCACATTCTCCCTCATTTGCATAGTGGCAGGGAAGAGTTTCCAGTCTTCGTCAGCCATTGGTTTATCTCAGAGTTTCGTTCATCTTAACACCTCTCCCTGCCCTTCTGCCCCTGTTTCACTGCAGCCTCACACTCACAGCCCTCCTTCCTCCAATATCTGAGAATTGAAATTGCAGGCGGGAGCCAGCACAAACCCCTTTTGACTCT
>PVHP010038541.1:0-16825 GCA_004024765.1 Zapus hudsonius | reverse complement strand
ACCATGGCAAGAGATGAGCCACCACAGTCATATTGTGGAGGATCCATATGGAACCCTGCAGAGAAGGACGGGATGGGCAGGGGACCCATAGCCACAGCCATTCAACCAACTCAGGATAAGCCAAATGTGTTTGTGTTTTTCAGGATACAACGAGAGAGCTGTGGCCCATCTAACCCTACCAACCCACCGTAGGCCGATGACCCAGATCCTGGCAAGAGAGGAGCCACCACAGTCATATCGTGGAGGATTCATAGGGAACCCAGCAGACAATGACAGATGAACAAGGGACCTATAAACACAGCCATTCAATCAACATAGGATAGGCCAATGAGACAGAAACCAAGGATTTTCGACACAAGGACCTCTAAGCTTGCAACATTAAAGCAGCCTTATTACTCACCCACCACGACTCAGGGAACTGAGCAGAAGAGGGGGCGGAAAGATTGTGAGAGCCGTGGTGGGGGAGACGGTCCAGAGGCATAGCACCCATCAGTAACAACTCACTTGGGCCAGGAAGACCGGGATGAGTACTAAAATATACAGGATCCCTTGCCACAAGGACTAACACAGACAGCCCACGAAGGAGGATATACAACTGATCAGGGATGGGGAGGGGGGGAATTGGGGAAGTCGGGATAACAACGCATGGTTTGCCCACTAAATAATGTAACTCATTATGGACAATAAATATTAAATTAAAAAAAAATGTTTTTGTGGATAGGAATTTGAAGAGTATGATTTGGAGGCTAGGGAGATGACTTAGCATGTAAGAGCACTTACAGCAAAACCCTGAGGACCTGTATGGGATTTCCCAGTGTGAGGTTCAGAATTTAGAAAAACACAGAGAGAATTTCTTTTTGGGCCCACAGTATTTATTAATGCCAAAAAGGATGTTGGTGGGACTCAGAGCATAGAGAGAGAGAAAGTAGGAATGGAAGCTCTAAATAGTCTAGGAAGAAGAAAGGACTGCTTTTAAGGTCTTCTGGGGAAATAAGTGAGGGGAGGTTAGGACTCCGCCTTGTGTTGTGGGATGTCTGCCCCGTGCTGCATGGGTTGCCAGGACTCAGTTCCTTTCACCTGGAGATGGGAAGTAACAGGGCAATCATTCATGCTATCCCAAACTCTCCTCAGGTGCAACTTGGATTTGTTTCAGCTTCCCAGGTGTCAGTTACAGAAAGGGACTACTTCCTCCCATCCAGGTGAGGATGGGCTTAGGAATTACCATAAAAGAAGGTGTTGATTTCAGGATCCCAGACTGGTTCCTGGGTTTACTTACTGAGAGTGGGTAGAAGCAACTCTTTGAAACTCAATTTCTATGTCCAGGTTTGGGAGGAAGGAGAGCTCAGGGACTGACACCCAGTACCCACATAAAAAGTTGGGCATCGCCATGCAAACCTATAAATCTAGTCTTGTGGGAAAAGGAAATGGGAGATTCACTCTGTCTTGCTGTTTAGCCACGCTGACCAAAAACTACATCTCAGTGAAAGACCTCATCTCAAAGAAACAAAGTGTAACAGTGTTAGAGGAGGATGTTCTCATGTGCACACATGGGGTGTGCATGTTTGCAAACAGATATGCATACACCACTCAAGAGTGAGACTGATGATACACAGAGAAGGGCGGCACACAAATGTTTGAAGTAAAATAAATACAAGAAGAAAAAATAACAAAACTGGAAAACTAAAGTTTGGAGAGTTAGAAGGCTCATTAATAATTTCAATAAAGTGACATAATAGAAGCCATACTAGATGGATTGAAAAATGATTTGTGAAAACATGCCATATATGTGGAAACAAGTGAGACTTATGTATGTCAACAGCACATAATGATTATATATAAATATATAAAAATACATATATATGCATATATTGCTTCCAAATAACTCAGTGAAGAATAATCCAATTTGTTTCAGTGAAAGGCTCAAGTCAATTAATTAAATTCTGAATAGTAGTGTGTTTCTCACTCCCTATTATCCTCACTTCCATTGTAGAGTAGTTCAAATCCCAACTTAACTTACCCTAAGTTAAGAAAAACAATTGTGAAGGGTAGTGAAACATAAAAATCAACTAAAAAGCTTGAGCTGACAATAAGTTCAAAGTGCAAAAGCTGTAAATGGAAAGCAGCACCGAACAAAAATCCAAACATGCATGCAGAAGTAGTTGAAATTAAGGAAGGTTGCTGTTTATATTGGTCTAGTACTATAATAATCAAATAAAATACAACTTAGGTAGGGAGAAAACAAGCATTTTTCAAATAAATTTTTAAACAATCATAAGATTACCAAAAGGATCATTTATAGGAAAGAGCTTACACTTTATCCCCAATTTCTTCTGCCATTCGAAGAATTTCAAAGAGAAGTACCATTTTTCCAGAATGCTCTAAAACCTCAGCATCAGCATCTGTAACAAAATCTTTGTACCAGTCTGGAGCTGGGCTGCTTGGGTTTGAACTGGAAGTAGCTTTACCTAAATAAGATAAATAGAACATAAGTAAGTGTCACATGGCATTTTTCCTGAGGCATAACAATACCATCATGGAGTAGAAAATGTTTTGGCCCAGTAGCCATGGCAAACATGGAGCAGAACAATACAGTGATAGCCAGGTCTATGGCCATTATGAGGAGCTACTGACCTTTCCTAGTAGAGGGAGGAGGGGTGGGCCACAATACTAGATATTGTTTCCCCCACCCCCAGCTACAAATAGTTTTGAGGAAGATGCTAGATCATATATAAAGGAGAAGCTTAACTAAAAGTGGGACCTGGAACAGCTTCTATGAGGTTGCCATCCAGGACAGAGTGGTACTTTGCAGAGATGCAGCTGCCTAGGACTTGCCCATACTCCTGTAAGTAACCTCTCAATTGTGCTCTACAAGTCATTCCGCTAAGCTCATCAGTTCACCACAACTGAACTTTGGTGTAATAGTGCTTTGGTCTGTGGTATGAGCCCTATCTGGGGTGAGTAGATAGATGTTATGTTCAGTATGTTTACATCTCCCCAGGGAATAAAGTTTCATGTAACAGTAGGTTAATCAGAAAATAAACTGAATGAGACCTAAAGAAGCAGAAATAGAGTAAGTCAGGAAGAAAGTAGGAAAGCTAAGAGACTGGAGGATATTTAGGAGAGAAGGGGAATAGGATGGATATGGTGGATAGATGCAAAGACACACACATGGAGGAAAGTGGAGGTTGGGAGAGATGACAAGTGATAGCAAGTAACATGGACTCTGAGTATGAGAGACAGATCCTGAAATAGACCATATGAGATCGAAATCCCCAGGTGGTGAGAAATTCAAGCTCTCAAAACACACTTCCAAAAGGCAAGAAATGACAGGAAGGAAAAACGGAGATAAAGATCACTGGTACAGCAAACACTTCATAAACACTCAAATAAATAAGGGCAGACCTGAAAATCACCCAATCACATTAGACTGTTTTATTCTTATTTTTCCCAAATTTAATTATAGATGCTGCAATGACTTAATGTTTAGGTTTAACAATTTCTTCTGTGTATGTGCCATGATAACTTGCATTACTGTTACAAAATTCACTGTGTATTTATAATCAAACCACAATGAACTTTTGCTTAAGTATGCCATGTACTTGTAAGACTCAGTACCTTTCCATGAATGTCTTTATTTATTTGTTCATTGAGACAGGATGTAGCTCAGGATCTCCTCAAACTTATGATTCTCCTGTTTCAGTCTCCTAAGTGCTGGGACTGACAAGCATGCACTATCACACCTGGCTCTGAAATGTTTTACATTCTCTTCCTCTCTTGCTAAGCAAAATTCTATTCATGCCTTATTCTCCTTTTAAGAATCTACTCCATCTTAAAAGGGCTTCCTTTTTAAAATGTATTATTTGTGGGTTGGAGAGATGTGTGTATGCCTTCAAAGCAGAAGGACTCCAGTTCAAATACCAGTACCCAAGTAAAGCCAGATGCACAAGGTGGGACATGTGTCTGGAGTTTGTTTGTAGTGGCTGGAGGCCCTGGTGCACCCATTCTCTCTCTCTCTCTCTCTCTCTCTCTCTCTCTCTCTCTCTCTCTCTCTCTCTCTCTCATAAATAAATAAAATGTTTTTAAAGTATTGTTTTTACAGCAAAGGTAGGTAGCACATGTGCCACCTTGCATCTGGCTTTATGTGGGGTCTTTGTAAGCAAGCCTCTTTGACAGCTGGGCCATCTCCAGGCCCTAGAAAGAAAGACTTTGCTATAATTGTTAATCCTTGACTATTGGCTGTGAACATAAATGGTCGATAGTACCCTTCACTCATATAAAACATTTCCTTGATAGTAGCAACTCACCATGCACAGACTGTCTTTTAAAAAAAAAATCAATGTGAGCCAGGTGTAATGGCACACATCTCACCTATAATCCCAGCACTTTGGAGGCTGAGGCCAGCCTGGGCTACAGCAAGACCCTGCCTTAAAGAAAAAGAAAAAAAAAACCTGTGGTTTATTCTAAACATCTGCATTCCTTAAGGGAATCTAGAACTTTGAACAAGCTAGGCTAATAGGGCCAACTGTGACAAGCTCTTAATAAAAATCTTGTGCACTGATTTGCCAATGAGCTTCTCTGGTGCATAATATGTCACACATATTGGGATAACCCATCACTACAGAAACAAGTGAATCCTGTGAGACAGCACAAGGAGAAAATTTGTAGAAGGCTGCACCTGTGGACTTCACCTAGGTGTCTTTTCATTGACTACCTATTGGATCCTTTGAGTGAACTGAGCCTTGGAGTGCTCTTGAGGACCTCTGATAGATACACAGCTTACCAAACAACTATTAATGAATACTATTTTATAAAATTAGACAGACACCTGCCTCTGGAGAATGGTGTGAATGAAAAAATTAAAAGTATCAGAATTATAAATTGTCAGAAAGTTAGTAAAAAAGATATGACATGGCAAAGTTTAGAATAAGTGAAAAGTCCTTTTTTAAGAAATATTTTTATATATTTGTAAGCAGAGAGAGAGGGAGAGAGAGAAAAGGAGGGAGGGAGGGAGAAAGGAAGGGAGGAAGGGAGGGAGAGAGGGGGAGAGAAAAACGGGGAGAGGGGGAGAGAGAGAGACAGAGAGAGAATGAGTCTGCCGGTACCACTGCAAATGACCTCCAGATGCATGGGCCACTATGCATCTGGCTTTACACTGGGTACTGGAGAATTGAACCTGGATCATTAGGCTTTATAGGCAAGCACTTTAGACTGCGGAGCCACCTCTCCAGCCCAGAATAAGTGCAAATTTCTATACAAATATAATACATTCCTCTTTTTATTATAATAATTAAGATGATATTATTATTTTGATATAGTACAAGGTATCAAACCCAAGGCATCCTGCATGTAAAAGTGATCCACCAATGAGCTATATGCTTGGCCCTTCTGTTCTAGTTTTTGTTAATAGATATAATAGCATTACTTTACCATAAACTTTAAAGAACAAAAAGTAACCAAGAAAACTTTACTATTCCAATTAAAATATTTTCTGGCTAGGAATGATGCCCAAAAAATATGTAACCTCAGCATGGTGGAGGCTGAGGTGAGAGTAACTCCAGCTCAAGGACAACCTTGTTGCACAGTAAGACTTTGTCTCAAAGGTGGGGGGGGTGGCATGGTGGTGGATGCCTTTAATCCCAGGGCTCAGGAGACAGAGGTAGGAGGATCACTGTGAGTTAAAGGCCAGCTTGGAACTATAGAATAAGTTCCAGGTCAGCCTTGGCTAGAGTAAGACTCTACCTCAAAACAACAACAGCAAAGTAAACCAAAACATAAATCTTGAGTATTGCATGAAATTAAAGCTCATAGATTGATATTTCATTATCCACACAGTGTAACAGAAACTTCTGTTACAATTTGTGCTGTGTATGGATGCATGACATGAAACAGAAAATTATTAAAAATCACTACATTATATATATTCTGGATCCCACAACATACTTATAAGACACAAATAAAACATAAAAAAAGTAGAAAGCTATCTTTTATAAAAAGAGCATATAAACTGCCTAAAAGTCTTAGCTATATTATTTAGTATTTTTAGAGTATGCATCATCAGTAAAAAGCCACATTTTATGGTTTTTTTAATATTTATTCATTTTCAAGCAGAGAGAGGAAGAGAGAGAGAGAGAGAGAGAGAGAGAGAGAGGGAGGGAGGGAGGGAGGGAGAGAGAGAGAGAGAGAGAGAGAGAGAGAGAGAGAGAGAGAGAGAGAGAGAGAGAGAGCGCACCAGGGCCACCGCCTTGTGGTTCTGGCTTATGTGGGTCCTGAGTCATTGAACCTAGGGCCTTAGACACTGGAGGCAAGTGCCTTAACCACTGTGCCATCTCTCCAGCCCCCTAGTTTTTTTTTTTTTAAATTGCCTCAATCTGTGGCCCAGGCTAGCTTCAAACTTGCAGAGATCTTCTTAATGCCCTCTAAATATATATTTAAATAAAAAGATTATATTTTCAGTAATTACAGTAGATTTTAAATGAAAAGTAGCCTATTATTAAAGTGTATGCCTGTGTTTATTGGTAGGGGAAAAAAAAAAACACGGCTATGTGCTTGATCATAGCTGGTTCCCTTTGAAACTCATGTCAAAATGTGATTCCCAAGAGGTAATTGGGCTGTTAAGAAGGATTAATAAATTAGGCACAATAGTACACACCTATAATCCCAGTACTTAGGAGATGGAGGCAGGAGGATCAGGAGGTCACCCTGTCTCAAAAGAAAAAAGGAGGAATTAATGTATTTTCACCATACCAGGTCATTGTGAGAGTGGGATGTTATACAAAAGATTTTCCCTCATGTTTTGTCTTTTACATGTGTGCGCACTTGCCCTTCCATTTTCCATCACAAGTTGACACAGTCAAAGGCCCTCACTAAATAAAAGGATTGGTTAGCCTCTAGAAATGGTGGTCAAAGCCGGGCGTGGTGGTGCACGCCTTTAATCCCAGCATTTGGGAGACAGAGGTAGGAGGATCACCATGCGTTCAAGGGCACCCTGAGACTACATAGTGAATTCCAGGTCAGCCTGGGCTAGAGTGAGACCCTACCTCGAACCCCCCCCCCCAATAAAAGAGAGATGGTAGCCAAATTATATCTCTTTTCTAGATATATTATGCAATGTGTTATAAACAATAAAAGATGGACTAAGGCAAATAGTTAAGGTCTATGAGTGCGTTTTGTTTTAGAACAGTACCTGGTAAACAGCTCTCAATAAATATTTGCTAAATAAATATGGTATATTTGTGCTAATATTATAGACCTATATCACATGTAATGATTGTCACCAAAGTTCATATGAATATGTATTCATATGAATACACTAAATTTTGTTCATTTAAATATGTATCAGGAGTCTGAAGTAGAAGGATTTCCACAACTTTGAGACCAACCTGGAGTACAAAGTGAAGCTTTGTCTCCAAAAACCCAACCTGGGGCTGGAGATATGGCCCAACAGTTAAAGGTGTTGTTTGCAAAGTCTGATGGCCCAGGTACAATTCCCCAGTACCCACATGAAGCCAGATGCACAAAGTAGTGGAGGTGTTCATTTGTGGTGGCAGGAGGTACTGATGCATCCATAACATCACCTCTCTCTCTGCCTTTTCTTCTCTATCTGTCTCTCTCTCAAATAAATAAATAAATAAATTTTTAGAGCCCACACAAACAAAAAACATAAAGTGTAGTTGTATACTAATGAAACATATTCTAAAAATAACATAGCCAAGACTTGTAGGAAGTTTATGTAGTTATTTCTTCATCATAAAAGTTTCCTTCTAATAAAACACTAAAGCAGCGATGGGATGCTGTGAATTTAAATAACTTATTCAACATGCTGCTTAGCCTCAGAAAAATCAAAAAATTACAAAACAATATTAAATAGCAATTATGAAATACAAATGAAATATGCAGTAAAATCATAATATAGCTCAATTATAGCCGACTCCTTTAACATCCATTTCAAATTTCATGTGTAACATTTTGGCTCCATAATATTTCATTTTCAACCTTTCTTACACTTATTGTTAGAAAATTATTTCATTTGACAGTTACACAATAGGGGACAAAGGAGATGGCTCAGCTATTAGAGATGCTTGCTTATGAAGCCTGTCAATTCAAAGTGAATTCCCCAGCTACTCACAGAAAACTAGACACAAAAAGTGCCACAAGCCCTGGCATTCACTGCAGTAGCAAGAAACCCTGTCATACATACATACATACATACATACATATGCACACATATAAATAATATTTGAAAATAAAGTATGCAATACCAACTATATAAGCTCAAGCATTATGACATACTCTTATATAGAGTTCATTTAGATCTAACGGAAAAAATGTGTTTTTACCATCTATTCTCGAGAATAGCTATGATAAATTATACATCTATGTCTGTGCATATATGTAAGCTACAAAATATAGAATACATTTATTAGGAAATAACATTTATTTCACTGCACAAAAAACATACTGAAACAAAAAACCCTTAAGAAGCAGTCAAAATTTGTCTTTTAGAACTCTGGACTTTTTTGTCTGATTTCAGATTTACAATATATCTTCCATGCTTTGCCCCAATCCTATCCTATTATGGCATATACAGAAAATGGAGATACTTACAGGGTACACTAGGAAAAACAGAAAGGGCTACGCATTTCTGGAGAGAAGACAGTTACCTCACATCCAACCTGTACTTCTAAATGAAGGGAACATCAACAAATTTCATGTAACTCATTTACAGCATTGGACGATGCCTATCAGTTGGACAATTGATTCTTGTCTCAACCATAAGAGAAAAAAATCCAGGAAGAGTATGTCAATAAAACTATTCAGAGGAACACATAAAACTTTATATCTAATTATACAATGAGGGACTAAGAAATTATAAGTAAAAAAGGTAGAGTGAGGGAAGAAAGTAAGAGATAACAGAAACTTCCCATTATTTTAACTATAACTACATGTTTTACTGTTCTTATGAAAATAGTCTTCAATTCTAATAGGAAGATAAACACTGATAGTAAACTGCTTTATTGGAGTGGTTGAAGAGAACACAGAGGAAAATTTGTGATTTAATTCTTTTGTTGTTGTTTTCCTTTGTTTGGAAACAAAAAGAGGTAAGATTTCACTTTAGCCCAGGATGGTCTTGAATGCACAGCAATCATCCTACCTCTGTGAATTAATTTTTAGGACTGCTCTGATTTCTTAGCAAATCCAGGGTTTGTGATTAGGCTGTATGGTAATTTAAAGGTATAGTCTCTTCCCCCCACCAAAGACTCAGATATTTTATTAAAGCTAGTAACTTGGGTCTCCAGCCATCAGGCAGAGGGCATGTTGCTGGGGGATATCTGAATTCCAACCTTAAGATATGCAACGAGGTTTTGAGCTCTGGCTATACTTTCTTGTGGTGCTATTTGGATGTTTCTCTTTGCTTGGATTTATGAATGGGAGCCAGCTTCATCTGCCATTTGATGGAACTTCCCCTGGATTTAAAAGCTTGAAATAAATCCCTTCATCCAATAAACAGTGTCTGGTTTAGATGTTCATCTCAGCAACGTGGAGCTGACTATAACAGGCTATTAACTATCTATCCCAAGGAGGTGCTGAAATGTTTGCCAAGGAATCAATAAATTGATTCAGATCTGAGAGCTACAAAGCAGATATGATCAGAAGATCATTCAGCTAACACCTGTATCTCTATCTCCTCACAGATGCTTAACTGTTTGGCTCTACAACTCCCCAATTACAATATTCAAAGCCACCTCTATTCTCCTTTACACAGGAAATATTTGAAATATTTTAATATTTGGTCCAAGCATCAAAGCTCCTAGACAGTAAGTTTGCATTAAGAAGATACAGGTGGCTGCAGAGATGGTTCAGCAGTTAAGGCACTTTCTTGCAAAGTCTAACAGCCTGGGTTCAATTCACCAACACCCACATAAAGCCAGGTGCACACAAAGTAGCCTATGTGGTAAGAGGCCATAGTGTGCCCATTCCCCCCTGCCCTTTCTCTCTCTCCTTGCAAATAAATAAAAGTATTTTAGAAAAGAAGATAATGACTCAACACTAAACCTTCAACGTAGGGGGGAACAACTTAAGTTCCTCTCTCCTTGCCAATAAATAAATAAATAAATAGATGAATGAATAAATAAATAAATAAATAAATAAATAAATAAATAAATAAATGAAATGTGTCTTCTAAAAGAATTAGGAAAAAAGACTGGGCTAGAGAGGTGGCCCAGCAGTTACAGGCATCTGATGCCCAGGTTCAATTCCCCAGTAACCTACGTAAAGCCAGATGCACAATTATCTGAAGTTCATTTGCAGCAGGAAGAAGTTCTCAATCTCTCTTTAAAATATTTGAAAACATGCTGGGCATGGTGGCATTCACCTTTAATCCCAGCACTCAGGAAGCAGAGGCAGGAAATCCCAGCACTCAGGAAGCAGAGGCAGGAGGATCACTGTGAGTTTGAGGCCACCCTGGGACTACATAGTGAGTTCAAGGTCGGCCTGGGCTAGAGTGAGATCCTACATTGAAAAAAAAGGGGGGGGGGTTTGAAAAAAATAAATTCAAAATATAAAATTCATTGCATTATAGCTCACTAAATGAAAGGCTTCCAATTATTATAGTTTTTATATTAGTCATATCTTGTTTGGCTTGAATCTCAGTTCTATCACTCATTTATAAAACTAAATTTGTCACCTACTTTGCAAAGCTACTCAAGAATAACTGTTAGCTGACACATGGAGTCAGAATAATTGACTTTAAGTGTATTCATGTAAATAAATATTAGCTACTTTTTCTTTTCTCCAAAATAATAGAAAGAGCAAAATGACTTGCCTAGGAATCCCTTTTTATCCTAGGCTCTTAACTACTAAGGAAAGAAATTCCTTTGAGACAACTATTGAGGATAACAAATATCAAGAAAGGACTAATGACCTGACATTTTCTAAATAAATGTTTCAAAATAAGGGCAACACTGATTAGACTCACTTTCTTCCAGCTTTACAGAACCTGAAGGGTTGTTTCCTGTTTCATCCACGTTTCCTTCACCACCTCCTCGAGACCTTGAATTCCAAACTTTGATTACTTCAACATCATTGTCACTACCACTTCCACTTGAACTACTATCCTTTTTACCCCTTTTCCCCTTTGTTTTCTTCTTTCTAAAAAGACAAAAATCACAATGTTAGCAAAGTACACAAAGTCAATTAGTAGAAGACAATCCAATATTAGGGATCATAAAAGTACTCAATTTACTTTGCATACTCATCTGAGCTTAAACTCATGGAGGTTTCATCAGAATCTGAAGCTATGAATTCATCCATACTATCTTCGTCAAAATAACCCTAGAAAACAAGGACTGATGTTTTAATATCCCATTTTATCATATAATGGAAATTAAAAGAATAACTTTATTTCACTTACTAACTGACATGGCATAATGAAGGACTTAAGGAACTATTAACCTGGAAAAAACAATGAAGATATGATTATACAAAAGGAGGTCCTAGATGGGATGGTGGAAAAGAAAAGGGATTTAAGTAGACACATAGATGAAACCAACAAAAAGTTTATTGTTTAATAGTATTACACCAATGTTAATTTCTTAATTTTTATAATTTGGTAATTTTACAGGATGTCAACATTAGAAGAATTAAAAAAAGGCACCAGGGAACTCTCTGAGCTATTTTTATAACTTTTCTCTAAATGTTAAGTTATTTCAAAATAAAAAGCAATCAACACTAGTCTCACTTAAGTAGTCCAAGCTGGCCTACAACTTTTGATCTTCTTGCCTCAGCCTACTATAAGCAAGTTTAATTGTGTGTGCCACTTCATTCAGCAAATGTAATTTAAAATTTTCATTTATTTGTTCAAGTACTTGTATGTTTGTTGCATGAGATAATATTTGGAAAATACTTAGCCACAGAGATATGCCCCTAGACCCCTAAAAAAGTTTGTAAATGGGCTCTGTAATACAGAAACATTTAGGGCTTGGCATGTATCCTACAGGGATTCAAATTCTACCACAAAAACTAACAAGCATTTAATACTTCTAGGATCATAGTATGTTCAAGACATATAGAAATGAGCCAGGCATAGTGGCACACACCCAGAATCCCAGCACTCAGGAGGGAGAGGTAAGAAGATTTCTACAAATTTGAGGCTAATCTGTACTGCATAATTTGAGGACAGCCAATGTTACATAGTGAGACTTTGTCTCAACAACACATAACAAAGACATAAAAATAAACTAAACATAAAAGAAGTTGATGTAATTTCAAAAAGATTTCTGCCGGCTGTGGTGGCACATACCTTTAGTCCCAACACTCAGGAGGCAGAGGTAGGAGGATCACTGTGAGTTCGAGGCCACCCTAAGAATACATAGTGAATTCCAGGTTAGCCTGGGCTAGAGCAAGACCCTGTCTCAAAAAACAAAAACAAAAAAGACTTTTGTTGGGCTGGAGAGATGGCTCAGCAGTTAAGGCACTTGTTTCCAGTGCCTAAGGCCCCGGGTTCAATTCCCCAGGATGACCTGGTGCGCTCTCTCTCTCTCTCTCTCTCTCTCTCTCTCTCTCTCTCTCTCTCTCTCTCTCTCTCTGCTTGAAAATGAATAAAAAATATTTAAAAAAAAGACTTTGCTGCTGTGGCAGCTCAGGAGCCCAAGATTCTCTGGAACCACACTCTCAGGGAAACTCACACCAGGTGTCAAAGGTCTATACACTGACAAACAGAATATTTTAAGACTACAAAAAAGAAACTCTGAATCAGATCCACACAGCAAAGAGTTCTGATGGGAACCTGATGGAAAGGGCATGGTCAGTATTCCAACTTGGAGCCCTGACTAAACTCCAACTCACAGGGGTGAGACCACAGGCAGCAGTAGTAATTTGATCATTCAAAGGGTAGACTACCCATCACCAAGAACTCCCAGTGGTGAGACGAGCTTTTAGGAAGGAGCTGGTAAAGGAATGAGAGATTACTGCAATCAGGTCATTCAGTTTCCATATCCTATTATCTCCAAACATCTCTCTTTTCTGCATCAAATCATTTTTTATTTACCACACAATGTCAATTTAGACAGCCAGTTTTAGCCCAAATCTGCTCTTTCCCTATATTGCTTAGATGTTTTGTGTTGTTTCTTTTTATGTCTCCTTATTTCCTTTTCTTCTTCTCCCAAAGAACTCAATCTGGCCTCATGCTTCAGCCTCATCAGAGATGGGACTATTCTGAATTGTCTGATAACATATCTACCTCTCTCTTTTCAGTCTACCTTTAGCCTAAACTCTCTCATCTCTGTTCCTCCAACTTTTGGTCACAATAGTTCTCCCTTCTATTTATATATCTCTCCATTGTTTTCTGTTGTTTTGTTTTGCGGTAGGATCTTACTCTAGCCCAGCCTGACCTGGCACTCACTCGGTAGTCCCAGGCTGGCCTTGAACTTACTGTGATCCTCCTATCTCTGCCTCCCAAGTGCTAGAATTGAAGGCATACGACACCATGCCCAGTATCTCTCTATTTTTTCTCTTAACCATCCCAATATTGGTGTTTTTTTTCTTTGCACTCATAACTTTACACTTTACTACTATACACAGTACCACCATTGACCCCTTACTTCCTAAAATATCTGGAAATGAAGAGATGATTATTATGTAGTTGACGTTCATTTTCATAATGGGCTTACCCATTAGGTAGACTATATTATATAGTGACTATTGCAGATAGTATTTTGCTCTCAGGAGAACAAGGGATAGAGTATGCTGATCACCAGTGAAGCAGAAGAACACAATACCTCAATCCTAACACAACCTAATACCTACTAAAAACTGAAAATACTTCCACTGAAAAGTTGACAAATTAAAAAAAAAATAATCAACCAGGGCAGGAGAGATGGCTAAGAGGTTAAAGCACTTGCCTGCAGAGCCTATTGACCCAACTTTGATTTCCCAGTACCCACATAAAACCAGATGCACAAAGTGGTGTGCATGTCCTGCTGTGCTCATTTTCTCCTTGTCTCTCTTCTATCTCTCTCTGATTTCAAATAAATGAATAAATAATATTTAAAGAGTAATCAACCAATCCTTGAGAACTCCTAATGTGCAAGTCCCAACATGAGAATACAAATAACATGAAAAAAAAAAAACATGCCTCCTCCAAAAAGTTACCAATCTTAGGATAGTGACCCCAAATGAATGACTTAGAAACAATTCCAGACAAAAAAAGATTCAAAAGAATAATTATAAATCTGTTCAAAAAAATCAAAAAGGACACAACCTGTCGAATGAATTTCAAGTGAACACAAATAGCTTAATTAAATAAGGAAATCACTACAGGGTTTGAAGATAGAATTCAATAAAGTGAAATACTGAAGAAAAAGCAAAATTAAATTCAGGAAATATAAATTTCAGTAAGTCAAATAAAAAGCTTGGAAGAAAGTCTTATCAATAAATAGAAGCCAGGCATGGGCACACCTTTAATCCCAGCATTTAGGAGGCAAGGTAAGAGGATTGCTGTGAGTTCCAGGCCAGCCTGGGACTACAGAGTAAATCCCAGGTCAACCAGGACTAGAGTGAGACCGTACCTCAACTAAACGAAACAAAACAAGACAGTTTTACCAATAGAATGGATCATGACAAAAATGGAATATGAGAGATTTTTAAAAAAAATATTTTATTTATTCATTTTCAAGCAGAGAGAGAGAGAGAGAGAGAGAGAGAGAGAGAGAGAGAGAGAGAACAAACCAGGGCCACAACCTTGTGGGTCTGGTCTATGTGGGTCCTGGGGAATTGAACCAGGGGCCCTAGGCACTGGAGGCAAGCGCCCTAACCACCGAGCCATCTCTCCAGCCCTCAGAGATTTAAGGCAAAGTAAAATAATCAGAATATTCAGCCAAAGACAACAATAAAGTTTTTTAAAACACATACAAACAACATGAGAGATTTTTGGAACACCATGAAAAGACGTATCTATGAATGATGGACATAAAAGAGAATTCCATTCCAAAAGCATAGAAATATTTTTAATACAAGCATAGGAAATTTTCCAAATATAGGGAGAGGTCTATCTAGATATAAGAGGCATAGAGAACAACAAGTAGACAAGACTAGAAAAAAAAACTTGTTTCATATAATATTTAAAACACCAAATAAACAGAGCAAAAAAGATACGGTAAGTTGCAAGAGAAAAACGCCAAGTCCCGTATGAAGGCAGTCCCATCAGACAATGGCTGATTTCTCAATAGAAACTTTAAATGCCAAAAAGGTTTGGAATGCTGCATTTCAAGTTCTGAAAGATCATAGAGGCTAACCCATACTACCATACCCAGCAAAAGTATCTGGCATAACTGATGGAAAAAGAAAAAACACATTTAATGAAAAAACAGCCTAACAGAATTTGTAACTTCTAAGTAAACTCTACAGAGGACACTAGAAAGCATTCTTTGGACAGAAGAGAATGATAAATACATCAAAGAGGAAGGAAGTATTGGTGAGGAGCAATGATTATAGGGCATGGCATGAACTCTCTTGAAGTCTCAGCAGCTGTGATTACCTGCAGAAAATCTGCACAAGACTACACCCTACAAAATTCTATGATGTGCATGTCTTTAATCACAGCACTCAGGAGGCAGAGGTAGGAGGATTGCTGTGAGTTCAAGGCACCCTGAGACTACGTAGTGAAGTCTGGGTCAGCCTAGACTAGAGCTAGACCCTATCTCAAAAATACAAAAAAAAAAAATTAAAAACAAAGTATCTATAATGGGTGGGAGAAGAGCTAATGAAGCCCTACCCTTCCCTAAGGAAGGAGGAAACATTTTCTTCAGTAGTGTAACCAATAGTAAGGTACCTATAATTCTGTGAGCAGCCCCTCATGCATGCCCTCCATAAAGAGCCCCTATAATTCAACTCTATTGAAAATGATCGGGTCATGGAAAAAAAATACATGACAGCAGAAAGGCAACTACACTGGGAAGGAGGAGATGAGATCAGTAAGAGTGGGAGGAGGACAAAAAAAGAAGAGTGGATATAATCAAAACAAAATGTATACTTTATGAAAATGTCATAATGAAATTTATTTGTATAATTAATACATGCTATTAATATATAGAACAAATTAATAAATAAAAATTGTTTCAAGTATATACTATGTAAAAAATTGACCTTTTCCCTAAGGGAAAGGATATCTTTTAAATAAAGTTAGGTTTTACCTTATTTTCTTTGCTAATGTAGTCCAACTGCAAACACCAAGGATGAGTCCAGATTCTACTTAACATCTGAAAATCTTGAAACAGCTTTGCACCTGCCTTTCCTCTTCCACCTTCGCTGCTATTACCTACACCTGATCAAAAGAAAAAGCAGTTGAAGACACAAGCGTTCTCTATCTCCATCATGGTATTTCTAGATTAGACATCTATGACATGGTATCTCTGGAAATGTGAAAAAGCTTATACATCTGTTATTACTATAACATTTTAAATGCATGAAATAAATGAGACTTTAAAAAAGCACACTCTATAGAAATGATCAAAATATTAAAGGAGAGTACGGCAATGGCAGCTCATACTGAGCAGGGCTTTCCTTGCCAGTGGATTGGGTAGCGCCACACCAGCAGTCTCTTGTCTTCTGTTCACCATGGCTTCCTCTGAGGAAGCTGAGGTCTTAAAGCAGCTTGCTGGGAAGCAAGATCACGAGAAAGAAGCGCTTCAGAACAAGAACTTCAGTAAAATAGCAGAGGAGAAGCTGAGCCACAAAACGGAAGGCAACAAAAAGAACCAAGAGGCACAGATGGCTGCCAGGATGGAGCGCTTAGGAGAGAGGGTCAGGCACAGTGATGAAGTGCAGAAGA
>PVHP010038540.1:0-16816 GCA_004024765.1 Zapus hudsonius | reverse complement strand
AAAGAGCAAGACCCTGTCTGAGAAAAAGAGCCAGGAATGTGGCGCACGCCTTTAATCCCAGCACTCGGGAGGCAGAGGCAGGAGGATCACCGTGAGTTCGAGGTCACCCTGAGACTACAGAGTGAATTCCAGGTCAGCCTGGGCTAGAGCGAGACCCTACCTTGAAAAATAAAAAACAACAACAAAAGTGGTGAAAGGCATAAAATTGTGAATGTACTTTTAGTTGTTTACAATGAAAAAATAGCTCTCCTTACTTAACAGAAATGCTAACATTGATTTTGAAGACTAATTATAGTTTTTTTGAAAAGAACAAAAACAATTCTATTCTTTAAAAATTTTATGAAAATAAAAAAGTTCTAGTTAGGCAGATGGTGCACAACTTTAATCTCAGCACTCAGAGGCAGAGGCAGGAGGATCGCCGTGAGTTCGAGGCCAGCCTGAGCCTACAGAATAAATTCCAGGTCAGCCTGGGCTAGAGAGACCCTACCTCGAAAAACCAACCCAGCAAACCACAACAAAACAAACAAAAAACCCAACATATATACAAAAAGCGTGAAAACTAGAGTCACATTGTGTCTGTAAAGCATTGCATCCTGCTGCCTCCCCGCTTGGGGTAATTGTGCTAAATCACAGGAAGCGAGGTCAGAGTAAATGGAATTCCTTTTACTAAGTGGACACCTTTTCTGTTAAGTTACAATTTTAAAGAGTTGTTGATTTTCATTTATTGATTTTTTTTTTGAGGTAGGGTTTCACTCCACCCCAGGCTGGCCTTGAACTCACAGCCATCCTCCTCCTTCAGCTTCCTAGGTGGGAACCCAGCACACAGAGCAGATGTTGTAAATCTTTGATTCAACAACTATTTCCAGATTCATTTTTTCGTGACGTATGTATCATCGTGGACCCTCTCATTGCCTTGAAGATGGCTCTCAAAATTATAGGGAAGAGCCGGGCGTGGTGGCGCACGCCTTTAATCCCAGCACTCGGGAGGCAGAAGTAGGAGGATCACCGTGAGTTCAAGGCCACCCTGAGACTACACAGTGAATTCCAGGTCAGCCTGGGCTAGAGCGAGACCCTACCTCAAAACAACAACAACAAAAAATTTAGGGCTGGAGAGATGGCTTAGCGGTTAAGGCACTTGCCTCTAGTGGCTAAGGGCCCTGGTTCAATTCCCTAGTACCCACATACGCCAGCCCCACAAGGTGGTGGCCCTGGTGCCCTCTCTCTCTCTCTCTCTCTCTCTCTCTCTCTATCTATCTATCTATCTATCTATCTATCTATCTCTCTGTATCTCTCTGCTTGAAAATGAATAAATAAAATATTTTTTTTAATTCTAGGGAAAAAACCCAAGGCCAGAACTAAGGCTTTTAGCGACTTAACCTTCTCCAGACTTAGTTACGGACGCTGTGGCCAGGAGATGGCAGCACGTGGCCACTGGCCCCAGAAAGCAGTGAACAGCGAGCTCTCGAGGGTGACATCACTGTCTGATGCCTGGTCCTCACGAGGGAAGCCATTTGTCGTTCCCTGCGGTGACAAGCACGGAGGAAGGAGCTGCTAAACAGTGACGGAAGGCTTGGAGGACCAAGTGGTCCTCCCCACTCCTCCCCCGCCCTTCCGCCCATCGGGGCTGAGCTCCCCTGGGTGCCTGAGGTCTCACAGTTGGAAAAATACTAAAGGGCATTTGCAAGTTCTTAAAGGATTTCAAAGAATAAATTACCAAGGAATTATACATCGTATTCCCATATAGGGTTTCAGTATCTTTACATCAAGCTATACACAAATTGACACATATGTGTCTGGACACGTAAATACACGTACATGTGTGAGTAGCAGGTCAGCCTGGGCGAGAGTAAGACCCTGTCTCAAAAACCAACAAGCGGGGCATGGTGTCAACCCATTGAATCCCAGCAGAAGTAAGGAGGATCTCTGTGAGTTCGAGGCCACCCTGAGACTACAAAGTGAATTCCAGGTCAGTCTGGGCTAGAGTGAGACCCCCCCCCACCTCGAAAAACAAAACAAACAAAAAACACATTTGTTCAAAATACCAAAAATAGCTGGGAATGGTGGTTGATGCACACTTATAATCTCGACACTGGGAAAACTGAGGCAAGAGACTCATTGGGAGTTTGGGGCCAGCCTGGACTACACGGTAAATTCAAGGCCAGCCTGGCAAATGTAGAAAGCCCTATGTCATGGTTTGATCCAGGTGTCCCCACAAATAAATAAATGTGTTCTCAATGATTGATCCTCAGCTGATGGCAGTTTGGGTTTTACAACCTCAATGGAGCTGTGTTGTTGGGGGCGGGCTTATGGGGTTAAAAGCCAGCTTCCCTTGCCAGAGTTTGGCACACCTTCCTGCCGCTGTTTGCAGGGCTGTGGCAGAGGTGATGTCCACCCTCTGCTCATGCCATCGTTTTCCCTGCCAGGATGGAGTCTCCCCTCGAGTCCGTAAGCCAAATAAACCCATTTCTCCACAAGCCACTTTTGTTTGGGTTCTTTCTGGGCAGCAACTAAAAAGCTGACCGCAACACCCTATATCAACATCCCTACCCCCCCAAAAAAATTACCAAGGCTCCCAAGTGCCAGAGCCAGGACGCTGGGAAGTCCATCTGTGCCTCATAATGCAGAAAGCTTCTGTCCTTTCTCCATGGAGGACGGGCCCAGTGGTGACAGGAGCCGCCATGCTTTCCAGCAATGACCTCTGCCAGCCAGCTAAGCCCGGGAAGAGCGCAGGGCTGTTGTTTTGGTGCCAGAGATGGGATCCAGGCCTTGCACCTGCTCAGCAAGCGCCCTGCCACGGACCTACACGCTCAGTCCTGAGGTAGGCATTAGGTACGTGGGCTATGGTGTGTGTATACAGTACATGCTCATGCGTGTGTGCACGCACACACCCGTGCGCAGGTGTGCAAAGGGCAGAGAAGATGAGTCCTCCTCTGTCACTTGGCCGGAGTGTCTCCTTGAGATGGAGTGTCTCACTGAGCCAAGAGGTGCCATTTCAGACCGGCTGAGCAGGGAGCCCAAGGTCTGCCCCACGGGACTAGGGGCACAGGCATGGGGTGCTGGATCCAGTTCAGGGAGCCGGCCCTCTAGGTCCTGTCATCCAAGGAGTCGCTTCCCCAGTCCCCAGCTCAACCCCGGAATGTGTGCTCTAATAATGCTCCAAGTTCTGATTTTCTTTTTTTTTTAAATATTTTATTTATTCATTTTCAAGCAGAGAGATACAGAGAGAGAGGGAGAGAGAGAACCAGGGGCACCATCTTATGGGTCTGGCTTATGCCGAACCTGGGGAATTGAACCAGGGGCCTTAGGCACTAGAGGCAAGTGCCCTAACCGCTGAGCCATCTCTCCAGCCCTCCAAGTTCTGATTTTCTAAAGCTGAGGACTTCTGCTTCTTACTTTTCTACCAGCTAAGCTTGTTTGTGCCATTGAGTGGAAGACTATGGTTGTGAAATGCAAACCCCAAGCTCTCCCCAGAGCTTCCTGCTTCATCAGAAGCTTTTCCTCGTGACCTCAACCACCAGGCTTCAGACCAAACCAACAAACCCAGACACCTACTAGAGACTCCCCATTCCCACTCCTAATACTGGTCCATTGCTAACTGACAATGGGCCTAGAGCGCCTGCTCAAAAGGCTCCCAGCAATATTGAACGTTCAGTTAACACACACTTCGCAGCACCCTGAGCCTCCCCTCCGCCATCCCCACAGAGGGAAAAACACCCGAAGGACAGCCAAGAAGGGAGCAGCCCGAGTCCAGGATCCCCAGGGCCCCGCTGGTGAGATTTGAAAACAGACAAGCTCTGGGTTTGGATTTGCTTGTTGGCTGTTTATCTGAGACAGGGTCTCGCTCTGTAGCCCAGGCTGGCCTCCAACTTGCAATTCTCCTGCCTCGGGCACCCTAATTCTGAGATCACAGATGCGTGCCAGCCCTTGAGCAGACTGAGAGTGTGGATGGATTCCAGCTGGAGCTGCTCCCCTGTCTGGTTCATCCTGTGAAGAGCAGGGGCTGTTGATCTCAAGGTTTGGCCCGAATCATCCACACCGGTTAGGAAGCTGGAGGGTTCCTTGGAAGGACTCCTGAGAAGGCAGAGCCATGGGCAGGACTCTTAGGTCTGCGCTCCGGGAAGACTGAAACCCCGGGTACCCACCTGCCCTCCCCTCAGAGCCCAGCTTGCACGATGCTGCCTCAGCCTTCCGTCCGTCCGCAGCCAGAGGTGCTACGAGGTGGGCGAGAGGGATGAGCCCTGTGATGCAAGGATGCAAGAATCCAGCCCTGCCCTGCCGGCCACAATGCTGATCTGCACACATTCTGGCCAGTTGTCAATAATGTCATCTACTAGGGCTGGAGAGATGGCTCAGCGGTTAAGGCACTTGCCTCCAGTGCCTAAGGCCCTGGGTTCAATTCCCCAGGACCCACATATGCCCCTGGTGCTCTCTCTCTCTCTTTCTCTTTCTCTGCTTGAAAATAAATAAATAAAATATTTTTTAAAATAATGTCATCTACTTGTAAACAGTCAGACCAAAGATGAAAATCCAGGAGAGCTACACAGGCCCCCTGGTCTGGTACCTTCATTTTAAGTGCAGAAAATTCCAGAGGAAGAAAAATACAAGTTTTTTTTTTTTTTAAGAAAAGCTCAGTGTGCATCTTTTAAAAATAAGAAGGCATTTCTGGAGTCAAAATAACACTTCTCACATTTAACCAAGTCGAGTTGTATAATTATATTTCTTAGCACTATAATTTCTAGTTAACACTAAAATTTCCCAAACTTGCCCTAAAAAGTGCCCTCTATAGTTGGTCTATCTAAATGAGGACCCAGTCCCGGAACTACGACACACCTGCTTTTTTCATGTTCCTAAACATGACTCTTAAACCACCAAGTTTCTTTCAGTCCATGTTGTTGACGACTTTCAGACACGAGGTCAGACCCGACACCTGCACAACAGGAGGGGAAAATGGCATCAAAATGGAGAGAGACGAGTTGGAGAGAAGGGATTCGGGGGGGGGGGGGATTGTGATCATGGTATATTGTCTATATGTATGGAGGTTGACAATAAAAAAAAATTTAGGGCTGGAGAGATGGCTCGGCGGTTAAGGCATTTGCCTCCAGTGCCTAAGGCCCCGGGTTCAACTCCCAGGACCCACATAAGCCAGACCCACAAGGTGGTGGCCTGGTTCTCTCTCTCTCTCTCTCTCTCTCTCTCTCTCTCTCTCTCTCTCTCTCTCTCTCTCTCTCTGCTTGAAGATGAATAAATATTTTTAAAAAATTTTTTAAAGACAGGTCAGATGGCCTGGACATGCCAGTCCACTTGGGTGTGTTTCCTTGGTTTCCTGTAACCTGGAGAGTTGGTCTGAACGGTGGACAGTCTGGCTCGAGGCTTCAGAAGTGCCGGAACTCGAAACCGTTTTGTAAGTGGACAAAGGATCCCCTAGGAAAGCTGAATTCTTTTTCTTTATTGTCCATAATGAGGTACATTGTTTAGTGGGCCAACAATGAGTTGTTCTCCCCAATTCCCCAATGCCCCCCTCCCCGTCCCCAATCAGCTGGATATCCTCCTCCGTAGGTCGTCTGGATCAGTCCTTGTGGCAGGGGGCCCTGGAGAGCCTAGTACTCAGCCCAGACCTCCTGGCCCAAGTGAGTTGTTACTGAAGGGTGCCATGCCTCTGGACAGTCTCCCCCACCACGGCTCTCACAATCTTTCCACCCCCTCTTCCGCTCAGTTCCCTGAGTCGTGGTGGATGAGTATTAAGGCTGCTTTAAGGTTGTGAGCTTAGGGGTCTTTGTGTCGAAGATCGTTGGTTTCTGTCTCACTGGCTTATCCTGTGTTGATTGAACGGCTGTGGCTGTGGGTCCCTTGTTCATCCCGACATTCTGTGGGGTTCCGTATGGATCCTCCACAATATGACTGTGGTGGCTCATCTCTTGCCAGGATGTCAGCTATCGACCTGCAGTTCGTTGGTAGGGTTGGATGGGCCCCAGCTCTCTCCTTGCATTCTGAAAGATACAAACACAATCTCCATCGGAGAGTGAGATCAGTGTAGGTTAACTGGGAAAGCTGAATTCAGTTGGACGTTTATCTTGTGTTTCGCTGACATACAGCTTCAAATTTAAAGAGATCCTCCTACCTCTGCCTCCACCACACCCAGCTAATATGTATTTTTTAAGGTTTAGAGAGACTTTATTAGATTAAGAGAAGGAAAGAGGAGGAAGTCCAGAGAGCTCCCAACCTAAAGCAGGTGAGACGGAGTAAAGCCCAATAGTATTTTAATTTTTTTTAAAGGGTGTCAGTCAACATAGATTATTTCTTTATTTTTATTTTTGTTTATTCATTTTCAAGCAGAGAGAGAGAGAGAGAGCACCAGGGCCACCACCTTGTGGGTCTGGCCCATGTGGGTCCTGGGGAAATGAACCCAGGGCCTTAGGCACTAGAGGCAAGTGCCTCAACCGCTGAGCCAACTCTCCAGCCCAGTATTTTAATTTTTTAAAATATTTTATTTATTCATTTTCAAGCAGAGAGATACAGAGAGAGAGATACAGAGAGAGAGAGAGAGAGAGAGAGAGAGAGAGAGAGCACACCAGGGCCACCACCTTGTGGGTCTGGCTTATGTGGGTCCTGGGGAATTGAACCCAGGGCTTTAGGCACTGGAGGCAAGTACCTTAACCACTGAGCCATCTCTCCAGCCCCCAATAGTTTTTTCACAATGTGCACTTGTGATTTTTTAAGCACATCGGTAAGGCTGCATTTACATTTTTTGCATGTGTGTGTGTATGTCTGTGTGTGTGGTGTGTGTGTGTGTGCACGTGTGCGGTGTGGAGGCCCGAAGTTGACGGTCAGTGTCTTCCTCAGTCCCTCTCCACACTCTGTTCTGAGGCAGGACTCTCGCGTGAACTCAGCTCACTGATGCCCTGGGGACCCCTGTCTCCACTTTCTTCACACTGGGATGACAGGAGGGTCACCATGCCTTGCTTGGCCCCAGAGCCATCTCCCCAGCCCCAGGGAGATTCGCATTTTGTCATGACTTCTTAGGCTGAAGGCCTCTGTCACTGGGCGTTTTGCCTGGAAGAAAGCCTGTCTAGCTCCTTGGCAGTTCGGAGAAGAGCCCCCTGCTGCTTCTGGAGGGAGGCTGTGGTGGCCTGTGCCTCAGTGGTTCCTGGCAGGGCGTGGCTGGGGTCTTGAGGGCCCTCTCCAAGGCGACGCCCAGCTCCCTGGGCTGGAAAAAGAGGTATTTTTAACCTTGGTGTTGGCTTACACAGGTTTCGAGTGTTCTCTAGGGTGTGCTAGGGGCTGAGGAAACGGAGATGGAAGACACTCATTTGCCCTCCCTCTCGGTCAGGAGGTTATAGGGACCTCAGAGAATTAGGTCATAAAAGCGGTGACAAATGAGAACTATTTATTCCATTTTCCTAGAAACCCTTAGTTTTACTGTTTTCATTTAGAGACAGGGTCTCGTGTAGTCCAGGCTGGTCTGCAACTCCTCTGTGGCTGAGGATAACCTTGAACTTCTGATCGTCCTGTCTGCCTCCCCAGCGCTAGGATTTCAGGCCGCCACGTCCGTGGTGCTGGGGAGAGAGCTCAGGGTTGGAGAAACTAACTGAGCTCCATCAGCAAGCCCCCAAGCCCCCCCAAGCCCCCCAAGCCCCGAGGAAGAAGGCAGCGCAGGGATGGGAGCTGACTTCAGCCCCTCAGCCCGGCGAAGACCAGGAAAGTTACCTGCACATCTCCTGCCTCAGGACCAGAAACCCGACGAGGGCCTGTTACCAAAGAACCAGAATCACAGGCCGGCCACGTAGCTCCTCCTCGAAGATACATACATACACGCATTAGTCATAAGGCCACGGGCACGTGCGTGAGCCAGGGACGTCGACAAGAAATGGGTCACCCCGCCGCTGGGCTGAGGGCACGGACTGGGACAGGTGCTGCACACGAAAGGTTAGGGTTGTAGAAACTATCCAAATTCTTTTATTTTATTTTAGTTATTCACTTTCAAGCAGAGAGATGAGAGAGAGAGGAGAAAGAGAGAGACAGACAGACAGAGAGACAGAGAGAGGAGAAAGAGAGACAGACAGAGAGAGAGAGGAGAGAGAGAGAGAGAGAGAGAGAGAGAGAGAGAGCACACCAGGGCCACCACCTTGTGGGTCTGGCTTATGTGGGTCCTAGGGAATTAAACTGGGGGCCTCAGGCACTGGAGGCAAGTGCCTTCACCGCTGAGCCATCTCTCCAACGTCTGCTGGCAATGCTAGGTAACTTTAATTCAGTGGCATTTTTCTTGTAGGCAGGCTCTCCCTATGTAGCCCAGGCTGGCATCAGATCTGAGACTCTCCTGTCTTCACCTCTCCTGGTGCTGGATGACATAAATATGTACCTAAAATCCTATACCCAGCTAATCCCAAGGCCTTCAGAACATGGACTCCATTCAAGACTTGTCATCAAATCCAGCCTGTTTGCGGAGTTCACAAGGGTTGAAAAGCTGAAAATCTCTCAGATAAGAGTAAACTGAGAACTGGCTTCTCTTGCAGAGGCTGTCAGGCCCGAGGGGTAGAAAGCCCTCGTGGCTCTGTGTCTCTGTCCTGTTCCACAGGCCTAGCTGGTGCCCGTCAGGAAGTGCTTGAAGGGCTGGGAGGGAGGAGGGCCACTTCCAGGTCTCAGTGCCCCCAGGCCTCCTGGGTCGCTGGCCCTCCCAGCTGTGCATTCTGCAACTCTGTCCCCATCTGACCTCTCACCACTCACCTTCATCCTGGTGGTGAGTTTGGGGATGGGAGGTGGCTCAGCCGTTAAGGCACTTGCTTGCAAAGCCTGACAGCTGGGTTCGATTCCCCAGTACCCATGTAAAGATGCACGGGGACACGTGTCTGCAGTTCATCTGCAGTGGTAAGAGGCCTTGTTGCGCCCATAATCTCCCTCCCTCTCTCTCTCTCTCTCTCTCTCTTTTTTTTTTTTTGGTTTTTCAAGGTAGGGTCTCGCTCTAGCCCAGGCTGACCTGGAATTCACTATGTAGTCTCAGGGTGACCTTGAACTCACGGCGATCCTCCTACCTCTGCCTCCCGAGTGCTGGGATTAAAGGCGTGCACCACCACGCCCGGCTTCATGTTTGGGTTTTTTTTTTAATAAAAAGTTTTTTAAAAGACAGGAAGTTTTGCCACCAGAAGAAAATTTAGAATTAAGAATCAGTGTTTCATCTGTATGCTTTTGATGGACTATTCTTTAAATCAAATTTTATTTATTCTCTTTTTCTATAGCTGTGTGTTGGTATCTAAATTGTAATCCGGGGCTGAAGAGATGGTTTAGCGGTTAAGGCGTTTGCCTGCAATGCAGAAGGACCTGAGTTCAATTCCCCAGTGCCCATGTATAAGCCAGAGGCGCAAGAGGGCGCATGTGTCTGGAGTTCATTTGCAGTGGCTGGAGGCCCTGTCGTGCCCATTTTCTCTCTCTCTCTCTCTCTCTCTCTCTCTCTCTCTCTCTCTCTCTCTCTCTCTCTCTCTGCCTGCCTCTCTCTCTCAAATAAAAATGAAGAAATAAAATATTAAAAAATAATAATAATAAAAATAAAAATAAATTGTAATCCGGCAAAAAAAAAAAACCATAAAAGAACTAAAACACTGAAGTGTTGAAATCAATCAATGTCATGGGCAAGAGATCAAAGGTCAAGGCAGGTTGCGGAAGGCAGTGGGTAATGGAGAGACTCAAAACCTGGCCCTTCTGCTCTTGAGGACGCAGTGCTGAGACGTCTGTGGTGCGAGAGGAGGCAGAAAGAATGCAAGACCCTGGCTGGAGAGATGGCTCAGCGGTTAAGGCACTGGCCTCCAGTGCCTAAGGCCCCGGGTTCAATTCCCCAGGACCCACATGAGCCAGACCCACAAGGTGGTGGCCTTGGTTCTCTCTCTCTCTGTATCTCTCTGCTTGAAAATGAATAAATAAAATATTATTAAAAAAAAAAAGAATACAAGACACTGAGGATGGAGAGAACTTCGGAACACTGTCCTGCAGACATGAAATGTTGCATTCATGACTTTGAGACAGAATAGGAGAAAGTTCGCTTATTTAGGCCGGTTCCAGCCAGGAATTGAGGCCCAGAGGGAACCAGAAGACCCCAACCCGCCTGCTCCTCCATCCATCCGGGCCCAAGAAGGAAAACTCCTAACTTGGACTCGAACTCCTGCTGTTCACGGTGGAACATGCCCCGACCCCAGCTCCAGCTACGGGCGGACTAGGATAACCCTCTAGATTAGGAACAAATCTGATTTTTTCCCTGCCTGTCTGAATTAAACACGATGAAGGCGCAGGCTGGTCTGTGCCTTCCTCCTTTCCTTTCGCCATTGTTAGGTGTGGCCTGGACCTCCTCCACGAGAGCCTGGGTCCCCGGCCCCGAGGGGCTGAGCGGGGAGGGAAAACAGCCCTGACTCTTAATCCTAGTCCCCCCATCTCTCTGCCTCATGTCCCCCAATGTGCCCTGTGCAGAGTCCCACTCTGGATCTGCCTCGTGGGTTCCTTTCCCCAGCCTCCCTCCAGGGGAGAGCATGGGGCCAAGGCCAAGTGTGTTCCTCGCTTAAGATCTCAGATTGTCCCCCAGCGTTCACCTTCCACAGGCTTGCAGGAGCCCTGATCTTTCCTCAAGGCTCTCCACAGGCCTGTCTCATGTTTCCTGGGAAGCCTGTTTCCCCACAGATGCACACACGTAGACACACCCTGTCTTTCTTTCAGTGTATTCCAGCTTCTCTTGAAAAAGCTCGAGTCTCTCTTAAGTGCCAACTTCCCTTCCATGTTCTCCCTCACTTCCACCTTCCTGAGAGATGGTTTCCACACACGGCCTTCCTTCCCAGATCCCAATTCCCCTTAAGCAAACCCCACAGTTTGTGATTTCTCCCCAAAAGAAACTCGATCATTCATCACTTGTCCTTCTTGATTCCATTTTCACGAAAGATTAGGAAAGAACCCAAAATTTAGGGTTCATATCTGGGGGAGCCCCCAACCCCAAAATTCCCACATCAATGTCATAGCGGCTGTCACCTGCTTTTATCCCCACAAGACCTGCACAGTCCTGAGCCTACCCACGTGTCCGCACGGAGGATGAAGGGAAGAGGATGGGGAGATGAAATGGTACCGCGTGTTCCCCCTCATCTGCGGGTCCTAAACTGAAAGAGCCTCCTGACAGGCACCTCCAGGGACAGAGGCGAGGAAGGGAAGGGTTTGCGGGGATGTACACAAAATCAAATCCGGAATGAAATGATGCCTGGATCGCAGGCGGGAAGGTGAACCCTCATCTGGAGGAAGGGAGGGGACTACCGTCAAATTACAGTGTGTTCATGTATGGAAACTTTCAATGAAAGGAATTTTATTTTAATTTATTTGAGAGGGAGATAGAGAGAGTATGGGCATGACAGGGCCCCTAGTCACTGCAGAGGGACTCCAGATGGATTCACCACTTTGTGCATCTGGTTTATGTGGGTCCTGGGGAACTGAACCCAGGTCCTTAGGCACTGGAGGTGAGCACCTTAACCGCTGAGCCATCTCTCCAGCCCAATGAAAGGAATTTTAGACACAAGGTCAGGGTGTGGTGGCTCATGCTTGAATTCCCAGCACACAGGGTGTTGAGGCAGGAGGATGGCCAAGAGTTTGGAGCCAGTATGGGCTGTATAGTGAGTAAAGAGCCGAAGTGAGAAAAGAAGCAAGTACCCGCATAAAGCCAGATGCACAAAGTGGCGCACGCGTCTGGAGTTTGTTGGCAGTGGCAGGAGGCCCTGGAAAGCCCATTCCCTCTCTATCATCTGTCTATTTGTCTGTCTATTTATCATCTCTGCTTGCAGATAAATAAAAATAAAATAAACAAGTAAAAAAAGAAATAATTCTTGTCAAGATAATATTCCTTTTATGTTTCCTTTGCTCTTATACTTGGGTTTTTTATTTTATTTTTTTATTTTATTTTATTTTTTTTTTTTTTTTGAGGTAGGGTCTCGGTGTAGCCCAGGCTGACCTGGAATTCACTATGTAGTCTCTCAGGGTGGCCTTGAACTCACTCGATCCTCCTACCTCTGCCTCCCGAGTGCTGGGATTAAAGGCGTGCGCCACCACACCCAGCTTTGGGGGTTTTTTTTGTTTGTTTGTTTGTTTTTTTGTGTTTGCTATGGTATCATAGTTTGATTGATCTCCTCTTGAGAAGGTCAAGTTCTCTGAAACATCTGATGTCTTATTTAGAAATGAACTAGTTGTTACATGTTTATTAAACGTGATCCACAAGGTGACTCAGAAACTGGAAGGCATACATTGATAATTTTGCCTCAGTAATCTCGCTTACACACTCAAATTAATCTTCCACACAGTGATCAATACTTGGTAGGATTTACTCCAAGTATTGACACTCTAATGCCTCGTTCATTGTGTTTACAGATGTGAATTTCAACAAACGTTCACAATGCCATCATAAGATTGCACACCCTAATTATGGGACATAAATTCACCTGGCAACAAGCCAGTAGATGTGTAGCCAGCGGCTCCATCATTCTCAGAAAATGCAGTCAACACATGCCTGACCTGGACCACCAGCTGTCCTCACCCTGTCACCACAGGGGCTTTGGGAGGGTCTCCTTCAAGGAATCCGAATTGGAATACATGCAGGTCTCTTTCCTTTTTCCAGGGCTCGACCCCAGAGCCAGGTGATAACCAACGGGCCACGTTGTGCCTCTCGGATGAATGAGTAACGACAGCTGCCTGTCAGAACTATGTGCCCCCCCCCTCTAGCACCCCAAATGGAGAGATGGACTCCCAGGATGAACGCGACCTGTGAGAACAAACCTGTAGCCCTCCTGGGCACCTCCGCAGCGTCTGCCTCCTTCTTTCTTGAGCTGGGCGAGTGCTTGGCACTGATCTTCCCAGCAGCCCTCACTGTGGCTCATGGGGTGCCTGCTGGCAGTTCACTGTTGCCTTCCATGCGATCTGGGACCCCGGCCCATGTAGCAAGTGGCATTACCCACATCTACAGTGGGTCTTCCCGTCTCAATTGATTTTCTCAATCAACTTAATCTAGAAAATGCTCAGATTTGTCTGCGAGGTGATTCTAGATCCTGCAGGATTAACCATCACAGTTAGTTAAGAAGACTGGCCTGGCTGAGCGTGGTGGTGAACGCCTTTAGTCCCAGCACTTGGGAGGCAGAGGTAGGTGGATTGCTGTGAGTTCAAGGCCATTCTGAGACTTCATAGTGAATTGCAGGTCAGCCTGAGCTAGTGTAAGACCCTTACCTTGAAAAACAAAACAAGCTGGGCATGGTGGCGCATGCCTTAATCCCAGCCTTAATCGGGAGGCAGGTAGGAGGATTGCCATGAGTTCAAGGCCACCCTGAGACTACATAGTGAATTCCAGGTCAGCCCGGGCTAGAGCGAGACCCTACCTCGAAAAATCGAAAAACCAAAAAAAAAAAGGAGAAGAAGAAGGCTAGCCCAAGTGGACCTCAGCAGGCAGAGTGTAAGGTAAAGGAGAAGTTACCATTCCTTTGTTCAAGACCAGGGGGAAGCAAACTCATCAACTAAATATCCAGAGAAGCCAGGCATGGTGGCACACTCCTTTAATCCCAGCACTAGGGAGGTAGAGCTAGGAGGATCGCTGTAAATTTGAGGCGGGCCTGGGGCTACAGAGTCAGTTCCAAGTCAGCCTAGGCTAGAGCGAGACCCTACCTCAATACATGGATGTGTGTGCATGTATGTGAATATACCTGCATATCTCCAGAGAATAGCCGGAATATGGTGGCATACTTGTAACCCCAGCGCTCAAGAGACAGAGGCCGGAGGAAAAGAAGTTCAAGGCCAGCTTCAACTACATAACAAGTTCAAGGCCAGCGTGGGCTACGAGAGACCCTAGCTGAGTCTCTAAAAACAAAAAATATCTAGAATATTAACATTTCCACTCATCCTCCCCTCCAGGCTTAGTTTCTTGGTTTCACCCCCAAGCGCTGAGTTAAAGCTAAGCTTCTCCCCAGTTCCTTTAAGTCACCAGTGACCTCATCCTACACAATCAATGTCACTGGATGTCTTCATCCTCCTTGGCCGCTCCGCTGTGTCTGTGCCTGGGCCTTACTCACCACCCTTCGACAGTAGACTGTATTGTCTGCCCAGCGCTGAGACAAATCCATCTCCAATTCCCAGACAAATAGCTTCAGAATTCTGCCAGGAATGTAAGCCAGTGAGATCTATTCTAGAAACACACTGTTTTGGTTTGGTTTTGCTTGTATACGTGTGTGATGTACATGCCTGTGGGTAGGGGTGGGCGCATCAGTACAGTGTCCAGGTATGCGTACATGGACATGCATGTAGGTATGTGTTGCGGTCAGCTTTCTAGTTGCTGCGCAAAAAGAACCCAAACAAAAGCGGCTTGTAGAGGAATGGGTTTATTTAGCTTACGGACTCAAAGGGAGACTCCATTCTGGCAGGGAAAACGATGGCATGAGCAGAGGGCTGGACATCACCTCTGCCATAGCACTGCAAACAGCGGCAGGAAGGTGTGCCAAACTCTGGCAAGGGGGAGCTGGCTTAGAACCCCATAAGCCCACCCCCGACAACACAGCTTCATCGAGGTTGCAAAACCCAAACTGCCATCAGCTGAGGATCGATCTATCAGAACACATTCATTTGTTTGTGGGGGACACCTGGATCAAACCATGACAGTATGGAAGTCAGAGATCAATGTCAGGCATCTGCCTAGTTGCTCTCCATCTTGTGTGTTTTTTTCAATGATCTTATTTATGACAGAGAATATGGGTTCGCCAGGACCTCTTGCCACTGCAAATGAACTCCAGACGCATGTGCAGCTGTGTGAATCTGGTTTAAGGTGGGTAATGGGAATCGGACCCAGGCCATCAGGCTTTATATGCAAAGGCTTTTAAACACTCCACAATCTCTCCTGCCCCCTCCATCTTATCTTTTTCGTTCAAGGTTTCTCACTGAACCGAGAATTCACTGATTTGGCTAGACTGGCCGGCTAGCAAGCCAGGTAGGTGTCCCCTTGTCTCTGGGAATACAGGCACACATTGTCACTCCCGGCTTTTAGGTGGGCTGGAGGGATCCCAAGCCAAGCACTTTGTCCTCTGGGTCCCCGAGCACCCACCCGGCTCCTTTCAAATACAAATGTGCCTTCCTTGGCTAAAGAGACCCAAGTCACACTTTTAGCTACTAACAACAATCTTTCTCCTGCCATCTACCTGTGAGTCACATGGAAAGAATGAAGGAATGTCTGTCTGTCTGTCTGTCTGTCTGTCTGTTTTCCCAGATGGGGTCTTATTGTAGCCTTACCAGGCTGACCTAGAATTTATTATGCAGTTTCAGGCGGGCCTCAAACTCACTGTGATCCTCCTTCTTCTGGCTCCTGAGTGCTGGGATTAAAGGCTTTTTTTTTTTTTTTGGTTTTTCGAGGTAGGGTCTCACTCTAGTCCAGGCTGACCTGGAATTCACTCTGTAGTCTCAGGGTGACCTTGAACTCATGGTGATCCTCCTACCTCTGCCTCCCAAGTGCTGGGATTAAAGGCGTGTGCCACCATGCCCAGCTTTTAAAGGCATTTTTGATTCATTTAGGTGGAAGGAAAGGTAACCAGAAAGATGAGGAAGTCTGGTGGGAGGCTGGTTAAAGAAGTGCAGAGCAAAGAACTCAGGGGAACTCAGCTTTCACTCTTCTGCCTGAATCCCAGCTCGTGCTTCTGTATACACTCAGCCCTGGGCTTCTAGCCTCTGATGGACAACTTTGAGACAAAGAAGTCTCGCACTCATCCTGGTAAGTTAAACTAGCAAGAAAGATAAAGTAGTGTTTTCTGGGCAAGCCAGTCCTGCGGGACTCTGGGAAAGAAGGCATTGGCTCCTGTCCAGGCTTGAGCTCAGTCTCAGTTGCAACAGTTCAGACTACAAATTACATCTGTCCCCAGTGTCCCCTCACCCAAGGCGGTGGACGATAGCCAGCCCCCATCCTGACGAAAATCCAGCTCCCAGGACCCACCTGTTCTAGCATGTTCTAAAAGGATAAGACTGGTCACGCATGAGCAGAAGGAACAGTTCTTATCAACAGTCCATCATTGGGCCGCTCAAAGAGCAACTCCTGCCCACCCTTTGCCCTCTCGGAAACACAGCAGGCAGCTCCCAGCGCTGGCCCTTGGGGAGGAGTGACCTGACCCCTGTGTGCTGGGCAGATGGGGACGAAGGTCGCCTGCTCACTGCCTCGGGCTGAGGCCATGTGCACACTGCCCTCAGGAGTCAGCCAGAGCTGGCAGGGGTTCAAGGTCTCCTGGAGGCCCGTGTCTGTCCCTGTGGGTGTCCTCTCTGATCAGGAGCAGCTGTCC
Organism: Zapus hudsonius; assembly: GCA_004024765.1. Lineage (NCBI taxonomy): Eukaryota > Metazoa > Chordata > Mammalia > Rodentia > Dipodidae > Zapus > Zapus hudsonius. Next base: position 515 of record PVHP010038540.1, on the reverse strand, counting down.
CTGGCCACAGGGAGAACAAGGAGTGACAGAATGCAGTACAGGCCACAGGCACAGCTGTTCTCGGCCCGTTTGCCACTGAGACCGTGTTAACACATAGGAGCATACTGCCATTGGTGCTCCATCCTGTCACCCTGCCCCCACCCCTGGGGACCCTCCTCTTTCAGGCTAGTCCTTCCTGTCTTGTCTTCCACCCCCCATGTCAAAATGTCCACGTCTCAGGACAGCGCAGGTCTGATGGGGGTGTCGTAGTCACCAAGGGGACATGAGGGTACCAGCTCAGTTCATGGGAGGACAGGGCCCTCATGGCTCTGACGTTCACTCTGCACCGTTCCCCATGGCAAGAAGAACGTGACAGAAATCTCCTGGACTCTCGCAGTCTGGACAGCATCTCGCTTTCTGCTTTGATGAGTTCGAGTCCCCTCGGTGTCTGCCACCACCTCTTGGGCACGAGGTAGAGATGACTCATTCAGAACTAAGCACTGCGCTTTCTCGGCTTAGGTCTCCCCAGTCTTAGG
>PVHP010038539.1:0-16785 GCA_004024765.1 Zapus hudsonius | reverse complement strand
GTGTATATTTGTTAACCTACACTGATCACACTCTCCAATGGAGATTGTGCTTGTATTTTTCATGATGCAGCGAGAGAGCTGGGGCCCATCTAACCCTACCAACTGACTGTAGGCCGATACCTGAGATTCTGGCAAGAGAGGAGCCACCACAGTCATAACGTGGAGGATCCATATGGAACCCTGCAGAGAATGATGGGAGGAATGAGGGACCCACAGCCACAGACATTCAATCTACACAGGATAAGCCAGTGAGACAGAAACCAACGATCTTCGACACAAAGACCCCTAAACTCACAACCTTAAAGCAGCCTTAATACTCATCCACCACGACTCAGGGACCTATGCGGAAGAGGGGGCGGAAAGATTGTAAGAGCCGTGGTGGGGGAGACTATCCAGAGGCATGGCACCCTTCAGTAACAACACACTTGGGCCAGGAGGACCGGGCTGAGTACTAGGCTATCCAGGGTCCCCTGCCACAAGGACTGATCCAGACGGTACACAGAGGAGGAGGATATCCAGCTGATTGGGGATGGTGAGGGGGGGGGCATCGGGGAATTGGGGATAGCAACTCATTGTTTGCCCACTGAATAATGTAACTCATTATGGACAATAAATATGTATTTAAGACTTAAAAAAAGATTTCTTCAGGAAAAAAAAATGGAAAACAGGAGAAAGCTAGATTCTTTTAGGCAATTTTAGTTAGAAATTGATGTCCAGAGAGAACCAGGAGATGTCGTGTGGTTTCCCCATGCCTCACGCCACCTCCCCCTGGCACAAAAATAGAACTCTGGGCAGAAATGGAAATCATTTCTGATCAAGACTGATCTGCCCACAGTCTAGACAGAGGCCCAGGTGGGCTGGCCCGAGGGTCTGCCCTCCAAATCTACAAACCAATCTGGTCTTCCCCCTGCATACCTAAATCTGAAGCTATAAAAACTGCTGTCTTCTCCCAACACACTCTCTCTGTGTGAGATTCTCCTGATCTTACCCTGTGTTGCTTGGATACAGAGTCTGGCCTCTGCCCCACCCTGGGGGAGAGCATAACCGTTTCTTGGTCTGGAGAACTCTTTTGCCTGCCTCTACGTTATAGTTTGGGGTACTTAATCACATGCATGGTTTTCCTCTGGTCTCTGAATCTGTGTGTATATTCCCCCTACACTACCAGATCTACCACGTGGGTGATTTTCTAACTCTAAGCCTTGCTACCTGTATAGCTTCTTTGAACTCGGGGTAACCATGAAGGTAATCCCTTCACTACTCATTTCTCCTCTGAATTTCTTTGACATTTTCCTGCTGTTATTCTTCCTTGAGCTTCACCATTTGCCCTCTTGACTTCCTTCCATGGGGAGTGTTTCTCCTGTGTTGTGCCTGCCGCTCTAATCTCCTTAAAGCCTGTTTCTCCTCAATGAGTTTTATGAACTACCTTCCACATGCTTGCAACTCTACTCCAGTCTTTCCCTAAAAGCCTCCATTTTTCTTAAAAGGAACCTTATAAGCTGCTGGGTGTGATGGTGCACGCCTTTAATCCCAGCACTTGGGAGGCAGAGGTAGGAGGATCATTGTGAGTCTGAGGTCAGCCTGGGACTACAGAGTGAATTCCAGGTCAGCCTGAGCTAGAGTAAAACTTGACCTTGAAAAAAAAAAGAGCCTTATAAAGTCTGCAGTGTTTTCTCCATGAGCGTGTGTTTATAACTCTGCTCCAGCCTTCCTTCCTAGATTCTGGTTTCCCTTGAAATAAACCCCACGATTGTGATTTCTCTCTAAATAAACCTAATAATTCATAATCTATCCTTCTTGACTCCATCCCTATCAATTCTTTGTTAAAGGTATAAGAGGACCCAAATTGGGGTTCATAAAGTTGGGGGACCTCTCTTGAACCCCAAAATCCTGCATCAAAAGTACTATGGTACTGTGAAGGAATTAGCAGATCTCTTTATGTAGGAATTCCGATGACCTGGTTGCCAAAGAGTCTGGACTTCACAAGACTGCTCCCTGCTAGCTTAAAGAAGCATTTTGTTGAATTATGACCCCAGGGGAGCTGGAGACCTGGCTGACAATCTCCAAGAAACAAGTTTGCTTCCATCACTTGCTAATCCCTATCCCTCCTCCTCTCTGCCAGCACGACTCAATCTTTAAGCCCCTCCCCCTGCTACTTCAGAATAAAGCCATACTCCCTTCCAGAAATGTCTATCTGCTGCCTCCTTTCAAACTCTCCTCTAAAATCTTTTTCCTTACACCTGGCATAAAAACAGACACATACCAAAAAAAGAAAAAAAGCCGGGTGTGGTGGCGCACGCCTTTAATCCCAGCACTCAGGAGGCGGAGGTAGGAGGATCACCATGAGTTCAAGGCCACCCTGAGACTACATAGTGAATTCCAGGTCAGCCTGGACTAGAGCGAGACTCTACCTCGAAAAACAAACAACAACAACAACAACAAAAAAGACACATAAATCAAGGGAATCGAATAAAAGATGCAAGTATAAATTCTAGCCATTTATCTGATATTTAACAAAGAGGCCAAAAACACACACTGGTGAAAAGATAGCATTTTCAACAAATGGTGCTGGAGAAACTGAATAATCACATTTGAAAGAATGAATGCAGCCTTCTTCACTTACCCTGCACAAAAGTCTACTTAAAATGAATCAAGGCCTCAATACAATATAAGACCCAAAACTACAATGACTAGTGGAAAAGCAGGGAGAACACTCCAAGACACGAGTAGGGAAGGACTTTCAGAATAAGAACCTAGTAGCCAAAGGAATTAGACAAACCCTCAACCATTGGATCTTGTGAAACTAAAAAGCTATTGTACAGATAAGCAAACCATCAACAGAATAATCAGACAGCTACAGAAGGGGAGAAAATCTTTGCCAGGTAGATATCTGACAGAGGTTTAATGACTACCATTGACAAAGAATTCCAACACATAAGCAACGAAAAATCAATCAAGCCACTATAAAATGGGGCAGGGAACTGAACAGATCTCAAAGGATGAAATACAAATGGTCAATAAACATCCAAAAAGTTGTTCAGCATTGTTAGCCTTCAGGAAAATGCAAATTTAAATAGCTCTGAGATCATATCTCGTTCCACTCAGAATGGCAATCATCAAAAACCAAATGACAGTTGTGATGGGTAAATTTTGTTGTCAACTTGACCTGTTTATTAATCCACAGTAATCTTGAGTGGGTCTCTGAGGTTGCTTACAGGAAGGATTAACTAAAGGAGGAGGTCCCTCCTCCAGAGTGGGCGGCCCTCTAAGTAGGGGCAGGATGTAAGGAAGCTAGAGGGGAAGGAAATACGGTGTGTGTGTGTGCTGTTGGTGATGGCTTCTTTCTCTCTCTGCTTGGACATGTGAAAGGGGGCTAGCCTCTTTCCCATTACGGAACTTCCCCTGGATCTGTAACTTCCATAAGTCCCTTCCTCCCATAACTGTGCCTGGTTTGGAGGTTCGTCCCAGAGGTGCGTGGCTGACTGCAACAATCGTACATGCTGGTGGGGGTGTGGGAAAAGAGAAACTCAAGTCACGCCTGGTGGGAGTGCACACTTGTACAGCTACTATGGAACTCAGTATTGAAGCTCCTCAAAAGCCTGAGAATAAATCTACCATTTGATCCAGGCATTCCACTCCCAGGCAGAAACCCTAAAGACTCCACTAAGAGTTAGGGAGCATTCCATTCTTTTCAACTTTGTGAAGTAACTTGGGAAGCAGTGATTTTAGTTCTGAGGTTTGGTAGAAACTACCAGTAAATCCTTCTGGGACTGGACTTTTCTTGATTGGGAAGATTTTAATTATTTCTTCAATCTCACTAGAAGTTATAGCTGTATTCAGCACGAGTCTGCTCAGCTATGTTTGTTGCTGCTCACAATAGCTTGGAAATGGAATCAACCCAAATGCCCATCAACTGATAAGTGGATAATGAAGATGTGGTGCATGCGTACACACACACATGCACACACACACGCACACACACACAACAGCAACAAAGGAAAGTGCACCTGTGTAGCTTCAAGAAGAAATGAGCATGCCTTGGTTTTCCGAGGTAGGGTCTCGCTCTAGCCCAGGCTGACCTGGAATTCACTATGTTGTCTCAGGATGGCCTCAGACTCACAGCCATCCCCCTCCTCGGCCTCTCCATTGCTGGGATCAAGGCAGTCACTATGACACCCAGCCCGGCTTAACTCTTTTGATATTTTCCCAACCACTTAAGAATGTAAAGCCCAGTTTTATTTAGGTTATAAACTTGACAAAAACAAGTGACAGGCTGGCTTTGACAACCACAGGCAGAGTTCGAAGATACCCAGTCTGCAGGAAAGTTCATCAGACCTGGAGGTCAAAGATGAATGTTCCAGGCTAGGCATGGTGGCACACACCTTTAATCCCAGCACTCGGGAGGCAGAGGTAGGAGGAGTGTTATGAGTTCAAGGCCACCCTGAGATTACATAGTGAATTCCAGGTCAGCCTGCGCTAAAGTGAAACCCTACCTTGGAAAAGAAAAACAACAACAAAAAAGTTCCAGACAAAATTTAGGCACCAATTAGCTCACCATATTTGCTTCTGACCTCTTTCTCCTTGTTTTCTGTATCTTCCCTTTCTTTTTTTGATGCCATGAGATAGTTTTTAAAAGTCCTTTTCTGCTTTAAAAGTCCATGATCAATCTTTCCAGAAGAATACCAAGGTGTTAACTGAGCCACCAAAGGTCTTTCCAAGGACTTTTGGAAAGTAGGACGGCAGAAACTTTTGGAGGTGATGTTTAGGGTGCCCCTTATTTGGTATCAGAACTTGGGTTTGGACATTTCCAATTTGAAATCACGTTATTTCTAGAAGGAAGTCGCACCTTAGGATGAGAATGCTTTTGGTGCTGGCTTTAGGTCCACCCCACCCCAGTGGCTGCCAACAGGGCAAGTCCTTCTGACAAACTCTCTTTGCATGGGCTTTGTCCCAAGAGCAGAGTCCAGATCAAGGTAGGATAAAAATCGACTTCACCTGTCAACGACCTTTTCAAAGGTTCTGAGGATCAGAAAAACAATTTCCAGCCTGTGACTCTTCAGTGCCCACATAATGCCAGTGTACAATTTCCAGCCTGTGCCTTCAAATATTTAAAAATCACACACACACACACACACACACACACACACACCAATCAACAGACAGTGCAGGAAAGCCCAAGAGTTCTGGGCTAATCTTTTCACACAAAGTTTTTATTTACCTGGAGGAAAGTAAATGTAGCCAAGACATTAGGGATTTTCTCTTCAAGAGCCAAAATGGTTTGGAGTAGAATCACATCTGCAAGACTCAGCTGATTACCAACAAGAAAGTTCTGTCCATGGTCCCTTAAAACCTGTGGAGTATAAACTGGTTACAACACATACAGAAACCGAGGAGGCCACTGACTGCATTAGCCTGGAAGGGGGAACTATTCTTGTCTTTTCTCTCTTTACACACAGCATTGAAAGGGGGGAAGAAGGATGCCACTTGGAACAAAAAGGTAAGGAAATGAAAGCGCCCTTAAATAAATGCTGTAGGGCAGAATGAGACTCTGACAGCCAGAAGAAAAAATGCATTATTTTTGGACTTAGCACCAGTGTTCTAAAAGGACGCATCTAGAAATACACCTACTGTAATGAATGGGCCCCAGTGAGTCCCAGGTTCTTGGGGGGGAGGGGCAGGAGCTATGGAAGAAGTCTTAAGTGCTAGGTTGTCGCTAAGAGGTTTATTCCCATTTCCCATTCTGTTCTTTTAGGATCATCAGGACTTATGGATAATAAACCAAACCTGACTATAAAAGTTAGGTAACATGGGTTCATGGATTTATATAGGTTTTGATCAGGGAGAGGTAACAACAATGCCAACAAAAGGGAGATTCCTTCCACAGTGAGTTCTTGAATACTCATGAGTACATGTATGTGTGTGCACGTACACGTGTAGCATACCTGTCTGTGCCTGACAGGAACTCCAAAAACAACTCTGAATCAAATACAGCCAACGGAGCAGGAATGATACAGGACAGTGAAACCAAAATGTCCATGCAGAGGCAAGACTTCCAACCCTGGCTCTGAATTTTCCAATTGTGGACCTTGAGCAAGTTAATTGATCTTTTTGTGATCCATTTACCTTGTACAAAAAAGGTAATCAGGCCGGGCGTGGTGGCGCACGCCTTTAATCCCAGCACTCAGGAGGCAGAGGTAGGAGGATCGCCTTGAGTTCAAGGCCAGCCTGAGACTACAGAGTGAATTCCAGGTCAGCCTGGGCTAGAGCGAGACCCTACCTCGGAAAAAAAAATCCTTCTAGTTCAAGAAGAAAGGAATGTAGCACTCAGAGGAACACACACACAGAGGAGATGCAGCAGAGGGCATCTGTGGCCCCTGCCGGCTGGGCTGTGATACCCTGTGGGCTTCTGGACCACCTACCTGCTCAAACACAGGAAAGTATCGAATGATGGCCTTCTGGGCCATGTGAACCTCTTCCTTCTGTTGGTCTTCTGGTTTCAGGAAAGGATGCATGATAAGCATTTCCAGGAGATCCAGGGTCCCCTCGACATACATGTCAATCCTTCAAACAGAAAAGGTTTCTCAGTCCCTGATCTTTGAGCTCACTGGTATCCTTAGCTGAGAGCCTAGGATGCTTTTTATCAAGGCTCTGGCAACCGAGGCACTACCAATGCCCGTCTGTTGAAAGAAAGGTGCAAAGTCACTGTAGAGGTAGAACAGTTCTCTAAGTCCCAACTCTCCTGTCTCCCCACTTCTACTCCTCCCCTCTCCCCCACAGCCATGCTCTGGTCTCCTGGTGTGGAACCTCACACTTACAAAGTCAGTAGACATGCCTGCTGAATGCTTAGAGACCATCAGGCACGGTGTTACGCTCTATATCCGTTATTTTATTGATCCCACAGATCAGGAGGAATGTGTTACCATTATACTCATTGTACATGAAATTCATCAGGAAACTGGTGAATGCATAGCCATGTATTTGGGAGGTTCAAGGACCAGACTTTTGAGTTCAAATGACAATCCTATGCATGTTAAATCAGGCCTTGAATGTCACAGAGGCTTCTCATTCCTAATCCTCAATGACATTAGAATAGTAAGAAAGGTAAAAAGTACTATCAAAGTATTTACAGAAATTGAAATCTAAAATAATGACACCCGAGATACGGCATTCAGTATTAAAATTCAATTCTTTTCTATCATTAATGTGATCATAAACCCAAGATAGGATCTAAAAGATTAAAATCTTGAATGTCAAATTTTCTGTTTTCCATTTTGGAGAGGTGATTTTTTTTTCCTCCACTGCTTTATATTTCCAGTATTATTATTTTTTAATCATTTTTCTAGTATGATCTCTACATCATTACAATGCTAGGGGTATAACTTACATAAGGACACTTGACTCCCTGACAGTTATCACAAGTTCAACTTTGTGAACAAGCATTATGCATGTTGTCTATAACACTGAAACTTCTTCAACCATAATACATTTCTACATATCTACATTGGCAAAAGATAACTTCCTCAGATCTTAGCTTTGGGTGATGCATAGGTAGTGGTGACCCATTGTAATCTGGAATAATCTTGTCAAATGTCTTATGTTGAATGTCACAGTACTTCACAAGGCCGCAGGCATCAAGCTGTGTGCATACCATAATTGACCAGAGATGTGAATTTAGTTTGTTTTTGGTCAATTTCTTCATAAATCTATGCACCATCTCATTACTGTTTTAGCCACATAACTGATATCAGGATATCTGAATTTAATACTTACAAAAATCTCTAAGTTGTTAATGCTTATTTTATTGGGTAAAATGGCAATAGAGACTGTCTTGTTTATCCTTTATATAATACATATCTTTAAAAGAATTTTTAAAATTATTTTTTCCAGAATTGTATTTCCAGGATTTTGTTCTCTGAGGATTTTTGACCTGTGGAGATTTTTTTTCCATATTTGGAGATTTCGATATTCAGGATAATAGCACTTAGAACTGTGCCTTGGGGAAGTATAGCCAAGTATGTTTACTCAGATTGTCTGTACTGAGTTTCCAACTGGTCTTCATGGCCTCTCTGTGTTTTTAGTTCCTGTTCACACTAACAAAACAGGATAATGAAGGAAGGCGAGACATGTTGCAGAGAACGGTTAGTCAGCTAAGGCATCAGAAGGGTGGTAAGGAAGGACCCTCAAGAGGGAGCACAGTACAGGGTTCTCTCCTTGAGGTCCTTGCCGAAGAGGTTGTGCTTTTCTGCTATGTAGTGGAGGATGCTTCGAGTCTGCACCAACTTCATCCCGTCAATTTCAACCATGGGCACTTGCTGAAAGAGCAGATGGTTACCTGGGAAAGAATGTCCAGAGTTAGAGGTGATTTCTTCTTCCTGTCTCTAACTCCTAAAAAAACATACTCCAGTGAAGGAAACACAACAGCAAGGATATAGCTTAAAACTCCACGATGACAGAAAAGCTATGAGAGAAACCTGGGAACTAACTGGTAAAGGTCCCCGTGTCCCTCTCACCCACAGGGATGAGGACGGGACAGCACAGGGAAGCTCTCTCTCAAAGGCACATGCTCAATTCAGCAGCCAGTATCTCATCATCATTTAAACCTAAATTTAAATGGTTAAAATATTTTAGAAAATAAAATTTTGTTGCACAGTTGCTCTGGACACATTTCAAGTGCTCAGTGTCAAGTAGTCAAAACAGAATCTGCTATACTGGGCAGGGAAGAGCAGTGACAGAAAACTTGGCGGCCAATGGCATGGCGAAAGAGAAGCTAGTAAGTATACCTGAATATCAGCGGTGATGCAAGCTTCGTAACTGATTCTCTAAACACAGTACTGGCCAGCAGAACATGCAAGGACAGAAACACCCTGTTCTACTGTCCAATGCTGCCTTCCTGCCAATGTACATTACAAGTACATAACCGGTGCTTGATGGTGTAGCTCACAGTTAAGCTTGCCTGAGTCTCAGAACAGACTCGCCATTCACGGTGTTGGAATTACTAAAAAGACTATGAGGACTCCTGAAATTAGACTGAATATGTTTTGCTTTATGAGACGGCCATGAACCCATGAAGACAAGAGATGGAAGGTTATGACTTAAATATGATATATTTGGGTGACAAGTTGACAAGGACTAGACTTGTGATGATTTATGTTGGTTGTTAACTTAACAGGACCTGTGAGGAATTACATATTAGGTGAGCCTCTATGCCTGTCTCCGAGGGATTACCTGGATTAGGTTAATTAAGGTGGGAAGACCCACCTTCCACAGTCAGGGTCCTAGGCTGAGTCAAGAACAAGCTCGCAGCATTCATTGCTCTGCTTCCTCACTGTGGACATGCTTCAAGCTACCTCAAGCTCCTGCCTCCGTGCCTTCCCCGCTACAATGGACTGGAACCTGGAACTGTAAGCTGAAATAAGCCCTCTTCCCTTAAACTGATTGTGGTCAGGCATTTTGTCCCAGCAAAGGAGGAGGCCTAAAATAATAACCAAGTACTTTCTTCAGCAAGTCTGTTAAATGCTTCAACTCAATATACCAAACCTTGGTGTAAAGTACAAAGATTCAGCCTGGCCCTAGAGGGTCAGGTATTGAAAACAAGTGAGAGCAGAGGACACATGTCCTGCGGCTGGAAGCCACTGTAACATACTCAGGTGGCATTATGGAGAGCTGGTGCCCCTCCAGGGAGGTGCGGGCAGGGCCTGCACTGCCTTGCTATTGGGTCAGAGGGAGCAAGCTGACCAGAGGCCAAAAGGGAATCATTTGTTGACTTGCCCTCTGTTTACTAAGCAAGCAATGACCTTTGAGAGTAAGGGTAACAGGGCCTGTTAAAAGCAAGAAACATTTTTGAGCCTGTGGGGGGATCTAGGTCATCCACTTTGCTAGTGGTCAGAAATGTCAAAAGGATTTGGCCTTTTCTTATCTTCTCTTCCATTCAGGAGTTTCCCCTTCTCTAGGAGAGACAATTGCCCCCTTCTGTGAAGGTTATGCCTTCCTGAAAGATTAATATTCCTGGGAAGATTGCCCTTTTCCAGGAAACCTGACCCCAGGCATTTGGTGACTGAACTGAGCAGTTCTGTCTCCCAACCCAGGGGTTCCCTTAAAAGACCCCAACCTTCATCTCAAGGTGGCTTCCCATTTCCTGGAACCCCGCTCCTGCTTCTCTTAGGTAAGAGCTCTTCTTTCTATCTATTAGTTTTCCCTGTAAATAAATCTTTCTAGACTTTATCCTCTGGTTTGTCAAAATTTATAAGGCAAGAAACCAGAAGCTCAGCGAGAGCTTTATGTGTCCACTGAATGTCTAGGACCCCAGAGCCAAGATATGACTCCAATGCTCTCAAAGACACGCCAAATTCCTGTATCAATGACACTAAGGAGACAGAGGAACAGAGGTGGTAATAGAGAGAGAAAGGAGAAGACACAGAAAGAGGTTGTTAGAGTGACAAGTGAAAGAGACAGGGAGGGAGAATGGCTGGTCAACTGGTAGGAGGGGAACTGTCCTCAGCCTTTGGCTAACTTTTAGAGAATTCCTGAACAAGAAATAACTTCCTGGAAATTTTAACTATGTTCCTCTTGCTTTTAGGACTTTGGGATCCCGTTGATGTTTTAAGCATCTTTGCCCTTCACATATACTTCACAAGAGCACCAGCTCTGTAGACAGCTTTTCATGTTCTTACCATCCTGCAACTTTTGCAGCTGCTCTTTTGTTTCCAGAAATTCTTCATCAAACTAAAAAAAAAAAGGAAGAGAGTGAGAGAGACCCCCAAAGTGGTAAATGTCATTAAAAGCATGAAACTAAAAACACAGTTAAATCTTTATGAGATTTAACTCATAAAGAGAGAAAGAACACATTTAGCATCCGCATCTTGGTTTCAAAACAACACATTTAAAAAAGAACTAGGACCCCCACATGAAAAGGCTGACCCTGTTATGGCCAGAAAAATAAGGAAGCACCCAAAGACAAAAAAGGTATGTTAATGACAAAGGCTGGAGGGCTTTATTTGTGGGAGTTTTCTAGGGCTACTTGAGCATCAGAATGACACTGCCAAGATGGGGTGACAGTAAAGCTCTGTGGGAGTCTCCAGGGGATAGCATGAGCAAAACTGTCAGAAAAGCAAGGAACAGGGCTGGAGAGGTGGCTCAGCAGTTAAAGGCACTTGCCTGCAAAGCCTAACAACCAGGGTTCAATTCCCCAGTACCCACATAAAGCGAGATGCACGAAGCAGTGCTTGAGTCTGGACTTCCTTTGCAGTGGCAGAAGCCCTGGTGTACCCATAACTCGCTCTCCCTGTGCCTTCCTCTTTCTCTGTCTCTCAAATAAATAAATAAAAATAAAAATAAAATAAAAAGCAAGGAACACTCCAACAGTGGGTGGGGGGTGTGAGGAAGGCCATGTCCAGGGCAGCAGCAGTGGGAGGAGGTATACCCTCTCCCCTTGGTCCTGGGTGCTCAGTGCTGGCGACCAAGAGAGTAGAAGCAAGACAGCATTTCAAAGACTTGGAAAACTCAGATCAAGGCTGAAACCTGACACGCGGAATACTGAGGTGACAGAAAAAGAACTTCACATCAGATCTGCACAGCACTAGTGAGCTAAGTCCTGGTGGGGACCAAAGTACACAGGAGAACTTGCCCAGGAGCCTGTGAGAGCAACCTAAACCCTGGAGGAGCTCCAAGAGGCCTGAGCAGATCTAACCGCAGCCTGTGAAGTCCATCCCAGGGACCAGGGCAGCACTGGTTATCTGGTCATCCAAAGACTCAAGAGGGGAAAGCAGACAGCCCCTCAGGAGCCTGGGAAGGAACGGAAGAGTCCAGACTGAATCCAGAAACCAGGCCAGTGAGTGGGCAAATCCTTGCCTCCACTCAGCTTCCTGTCATCTCAGCAGGCCAGCTCAGCTCCTGCCTCTCACTGCTCTTTTCTAACCCTTCCTCTTCCCACTTTTTTTCCTCTCCCCAGAGACCACAATCCAGCCTCCTGAGACGACTGCTCCTCTTTCCAATCAACATTTAGCCAAAGCCCTCTCATTCCCCATACTCCCTCATTTTTTGCCCCCATAGTTTCTCCCATTTACATTCTCCTCCCCTACTTTCTGTCACCTCAAAACTATTCATTAGCCTTGCAGGGTCCCCTTCTTTTTCTTCACACTCACACCCACAATAACTAAAGCATTAGTGGCCACAGGACCATCAAGTGCCCGCCCCTTACTAATCACTGGAGTTACACTCACACCCACAGAATTATCAAGTGCCCTTTACTCCCTAAAATAATTCATGCTTAAAAGGGGATTGGTTTATAGACGACTATGGCTCTACTTTTATGGTGGGATAATGCTGGCTGCTGCAGATAGCCCTGTGTTCTCAGAAAGGACTGGGAATAGAGCCTGGTGACTAACAGAGAAACAACCAAGGCTCAAGAGTACTGGAACCTAGTCTCTCTGAGCACTGCAAGTACTTCTAACGGAATCTCAATGGACACTGAGACACAGAGCAGACACTATCTGGCGAGTCTCTGAGTGTCCCCACCCCCCAGGTTACAAATGATGATGAAGAGAGAACGTCTGCAGAGTTCATGTCTAATGTTCAGATTCAGATATCTGAGGGGGACACACGGAGAAGGCACAGTGACACCTGAATAAATATTGCTTAAAAGCAGTTCATCTAGGTCCAACCACATGGTAGAAACTGTGTGTTCCAGGGCCTGGACCCAAAAGCCAAGGGCGTGAAGAAAGAAGAAAGGCAGCTACCACTCTCCACGAGAAGCAACTCGAGAGACAAGGCAAACAAATGCCTGAATGTGCGTTAGATGAAGGTAAACTGTTATCTACTAAGTGAACAGAGAGCAGTTACACAGACACGTGGGAAACGTTTTAATAGGGATCACATAGTAGATGTTGGGTCTCCGGCCATACCACCCTGAACACGCCCAATCTCGTCTGATCTCGGAAGCTAAGCAGGGTCGGGCCTGGTTAGTACTTGGATGGGAGATGTTGGAAAGTTTCTTAGTGGTCACAACCGTGTGGTAGTTCTTGAGCTTGCATTTATTCTTTCCTCGGAGAAAGGTCCGTTCAGAGGGAAGAGAGCAGAATGAAGAAAGCAAGGTCACAAAACATGAACAATGGTGAACTGAGTTGAAAGGTATCAACTTTTACAACCGAATGGTTTGACAACTTTCAATTTAAAAATTGAGGGGAAAAAAGAACCAGAATAAAAACAAGTTCTTCTGGAGACATTATGAAACACGTCTTAAACTTTATGTACTCATGAACTCTGTGTCAACAATCCCCTGCATGTGTGAGCCCAGACTGCATTCCCAGATACCCAGAGAAAAGCCAGGGCTGAGCAGCACTGCATCCATAGACCTCTACTCATCCACCGGTCCTGCTGGCCTGGGGGAAAGCAGGAAGACAGGGCACAGAACTGGCTTGTTCATCACCAGGGTCCTTCTAGTGAAAAGGGGCCTTGGTTCCCCAGAGGATCTCCACCTGAGTTCAAAGAACAGGAGTGGCAAGGCAGCCTCGTTCGTCTTAACACCAAAATGGTCAGGTGTGAGGCAAGTACTAAGTACTTTCTTTGGTGACCTTGCTCATTCAGCTTCCATACCAAACACTCCCTTTCCCAACGCTTCCTTCTCAATGCATTGCTAAGAAATTCTCAATAAGAAGTTCAGTGGTGGGCTGGAGAGAGATGGCTCAGTGGTTAAGGCACTTGCCTCCAGTGCCCAAGGCCCCGGGTTCAATGCCCCAGTACCCACATATGCCAGACCCACAAGGTGGTGGCCCTGGTGCGCGCTCTCTCTCTCTCTCTCTTTCTCTGCTTGAAAATAAAAGTATTGAGGGAAAAAAAAAGAAAAAAAAAAGTTCAGTGGTTCTTTGTGTTAAAGAGACCAAAAAAAAAAAAAAATCAATGATTCTCATATTTGAATCTGATTTATGAATCATTATTTATGTCTCTTTCAATGTGGAGTGGACATAATGCAATGAGAAAAGCACGTTACCTTTCTGGTAGTGTTCCCCTAAAATTAGTAAACCTATGTAGGCCTGAGAAAAACATTCGACAGCCGGGCGTGGTGGCGCACACCTTTAATCCCAGCAGAGGTAGGAGGATCGCTGTGAGTTCAAGGCCAGCCTGAGACTACATAGTGAATTCCAGGTCAGCCTGGACTAGAGCAAGACCCTACCTCAAAAAACCAAAAATAAATAAGTAAATTTGACAAACCCAAACTATGGAAGATTCTACAAAAATACTTGGCCAAGTGCTTTTCAACACTGTCGAGGAGAAAGTGTCACAGCTTTAGGGCAACTGAGGAAACATGACTAAATATGACTCTGGAGGTCAGCCTGGGCTAGAGTGAGACCCAACCTCGAAAAACCAAAAAAAAAAAAAAGAGTAAATCATAATGAAGTTATCAGTTTAGTCGTGAACCAATGTTTACTTCTTAGTTTGGCTGGGTAATGTAAGACTTTCCATAGGGAAAACTGGGAGCTATTTGGCACAATTTTAGAACTTCTGTAAATTGAAAAAATATTTCCAAACAAAAAGCTTATTTTTAAAATGCAAAGGAAAGAAGCTGGGTGTGGTGGCGCATACCTTTAATGGCACCACTTGGGAGGCAGAGGTGGGAAAATCGCCAAGAAATCAAGGCAACCTTGAATTCCATAGTGAATTCCGGGTCAGCCTGGGCTAGAATGAGACCGACCCTACCTGGGGGAGGGGAGAATGCAAAGGGAAGTCACAGACTTTTTTTTTTTTTTTAAATATTGGAGAAAAATAACCAAATGTAGACTTTGTTTACAGCAAGACTGGAACATACAGGTAAAATATTTGAGAGGGCTGGTGAGATGGCTCAGTTAAAGACACTTGCTCACAAAGGCTGCAGGCCCAGGATCAACTCCCCTGCCAGATGCAAAGTGGTACTTATGTCTGGAGTTCATTTATAGCAGAAAGATACCCTGGTGAACACACACACACACACACACACACACACACACACACACACACACAAATAAACAAAAGTGCTTGTGACAGACAGGTAATAGAAATTGCTAACTTTGTTGGGTATGATATTTCAGTTACCATTTTAAATCTGCACCTGTTAGAAATAAATACTAAGCACAATACTCCCAAATTAAACAGTATATTTGGATTCAAATACCCCCACAGATCAAATGGGGGCAGGACACACATCAGACAAGAAGCCGGGTGATGGGTACATGCATAGAATTGATGCAGTGCTCTTTGCAGGGCACTTGAAAGTTTCCATAATCAACTGAAGGAGAAAAAGGAGACTGGAGAGCAACATTTGCACATGCAAGCATGACATCATATAAGGAAATTATTAACTGTGCATTGTATAAGTAACGAAACTGGCAAACCGTGGGTCAATCCTCTCTCCTTATGAATTAATAAATATTCCCTGGGATGACTCAGAAACCAATGACGAGGAAAAGACCCCAGACAGAAAGGGGCGTTCTGACTGTGGGCCCTCAAAGCTGGGTGGGTGGGTACCTCCACTCCCGCAGCAGCCAGCAGCCATCTCACGGATTCCATGCGACCCCTCCCGTTCGGGTAGTGGAGCTTGGGCCTGGAGGTCATCGCGGCTCTTGGGGGCTCTGAAAAACAAACGCCGTCAGGGGCTCCTGGCACAAGGCAGGCGCTGAGCCTTCGGGGCTCAATCGGAGATGTTGACACAGTGAAACACACGCCGCCGTTTTAAAACGCGAAGAAGCCGAGCATCGCCTTCCACGGAGGCTGGGGTCCTGGGTCTCGGGGAGCGGGGCCATTGTGTAGAGAGCATTTCACAATCCCATTGGCACGACATTCTTGGGCCTCGAGACAGGATTTCCACGTTCAGCTGGGGGGAGGGGAGCTGGACCCCCGGACCCTCTCTCTACGGACACGCGCGTTCCGACCTGCACTCTCCCGTGCCGTCACAGCGCGTGGGCAGGACGAGGAGAGGCCTCCAGGCCTCGCCCGCGGGGCCCGGCAGGATGCGCCCGCCACACCGGGCTCCCTGAGAGGAGCTCAGCGCCCTGGGGCAGGAGAGGCGCCTGCGGGGCCGAGCGCCCACCCACGGACGCGCATCCCCGCCTGCGTGGACGGCCCGCACCCGCGCGCATCGCGTCTGGACCGGACGGAGGGAGCGGCGCCGGGCGCGGGAGAGACGGCGAGGAAGGGCGGAGGGGCGGGAGGGGACGCACCCGAGCCGGAGGAGACGCACCCGAGCCGGAGGAGACGCACCCGAGCCGGAGGAGACGCACCCGAGCCGGAGGAGACGCACCCGAGCCGGAGGAGACGCACCTGAGCCGCACAAAGCGCTCTGCAGCCCCGGAGGCGGCGAGCAGGGCGGGAGGAGGAGCCTCCGCGAAGGTTGCACCAATAGAGACAGCCCTGTTTAGCATACGGCAAGGCTTTCTGGGTACTGTGAAAACAACCCCCATTAGAGTCTTTATGTTTTAATTGGAGTAAAATTACTTGTACACTGGAGTTGTTTCAGATGGAGCTCGGGGTTCCAGGTCTGTGCGAGCGACGACGCGAACTCGGCACAACTGAAAAGCACTGCGCATCTTGGGCTTTATATGCCGCCCGCGGCCCCGGCTCTCTCGGATGTGAGGGCGATCTGGCTGCGACATCTGTCACCCCATTGATCGCCAGGGTTGATTCGGCTGATCTGGCTGGCTAGGCGGGTGTCCCCTTCCTCCCTCACCGCTCCACGTGCGTCCCTCCCGAAGCTGCGCGCTCGGTCGAAGAGGACGACCTTCCCCGAATAGAGGAGGACCGGTCTTCGGTCAAGGGTATACG
>PVHP010038538.1:0-16798 GCA_004024765.1 Zapus hudsonius | reverse complement strand
GATTTCTTTCCCTACTGAGGGGGCCACCACTCTGGAGGAGGGACCTCCTCCCTGAGTCAATCTTTCCTATAAGCAACCTCAGAGATGCACCCAAAATTACTGTGGATTACTAAACAGGTCAAGTTGACAACAAAACTTAACCTACATCCATCAACCATTACCACTTCTTCTTTTCAGGTCCTGGCTAGAAATGAAACCCCACTAGGGACGAAAATCTCATCTCAGATGGGAAGACTTAGCCTCTGTACTTTAATCATGTCCTCTCTCCATGACTTAGCAAAGCACACAGTGTGTGTGTGTGATGTGTGCTATACACATGCACACATACCCTTGAGGACACATACCCTTGCTTTTCTCTTTTCAACGATGTGATGATACATGCAATACCATTTGTGAGGGTTAGTTATTGATTGTCAATTCAGTCAGATTAAGAGGACCCTGAGAGATTAGCAAAACACACGCCAGGGTATGTCTGTGAAGCTGTTTTCACAGAAGATTAGCTAAGGGTGTGTGTAGGGGGCTGGTAAGACCTGCCCTCTCTGTGGCAGGAGGATCAGGAGTTCAAGGTCATCCTTGACTACACAGAAAATTGAGGACAGCTTTCAATGAGAGCCATTCCGGTCCTGGCTGCTTCGTCCTGTCGCTCCCTCTCAGCCCTGAGGGTCTGAAAACTATGACACTGTAAGTTACAATAACTCTTTCTTTCCTCGGTTGTTTATGTCAGTGAGGAGAAAAAGTAACTGACTGTAATTTTTGTCTGTAGGCAAAGGGGCAGGTCCACAAATCATATGCAAATGCGTTATTCTTGTGTTGATGTGCATTTTTTTTTCTTTTTGAGACAAGGTCTCATTCTCTCTCGCTCAGGTTTGCCTGGAATTCACTCTGTAGCCCAGGCTGGCCTCAAACTCATGACTTCCTCCCACCTGTCTCCTGAGTGCCTCCACACCCACCTTAGATGTGCATTTTTCTAGAGTCTGTGATTATTATCACACGATCAAAGTGCCTTTTGAACCTAAGACCGTTTTTAACAATTAATTAATGAGGCACCCATTAACTGAGATGCACAGATATCAGATGAGTGGTAGTATTTCGCTTGCAGAATAAAGTCAAAAACTCTTATTTCTTTGAATTGAGGAGAAAGATAGGGTTTCTTGTATTGCTAGGAAACACCCACATTTATTACATTCAGTCTGGTTTACAGATGACAGATGATGGTTCTATTTCCCACCAATTATTTGTCTTGCATAGGGTCTCACTCTGTAGCCCAGTCTGGCTTGAAGTTCATGAGTGTTCTTCCATCTCCTGAACCCTGGGATTATATGTGCCATCATGCCAGCTCAATTGTATATACATGTTTATATCAACATTTACCCGGCCCGCGCTCTAACTTCTATAGTAAAGAGAAATTACAAATTTAACTTAAAGCACTGTACTTTTCAGAAATCACAGTGTCCAAAATTATACTATTTAGTTTGAGGTCACTGAAGGGGGCTTCCTATATCCCTTCCCATCTAGTTGGCCAGTAATCTGACAATAACCAGATGTTCTGTAATTCAATCCCCTTGGATGCCAGAACACATGGGTTTAAGGGCTCCATCCCGCAAGCCCACCATCCATTTAAGAAGCCAGTGGCAAACCCCAGGTCTCCAGGCTACTTGAACTTTTTTGTATGACTTGGCTATAAACTTAGGGGTTACCACAACCCAACTCATCACACTTGATAATTTGCTACTATGACTTACGGAACTCAGGAAATTGTTACCCTAATGCATTTTAAGATACAGGATATAGGGCTGGAGAGATGGATCAGCGGTTAAGGCACTTGCCTCCAGTGCCTAAGGCCCCGGGTTCAATGCCCCAGGACCCACATAAGCCAGACCCACAAGGTGGTGGCCCTGGTTTTCTCTCTCTCTCTCTCTCTCTCTCTCTCTCTCTCTCTCTCTTTCTCTCTCTCTGTATCTGTCTGCTTGAAAATGAATAAATAAAATATTTTTTAAAAAAAGATACAGGGACTGGAGAGATGGCTCAGCAGTTAAGGCACTTGCCTCCAGTGCCTAAGGCCCTGGGTTCAATTCCCCAGTACTCACATATGCCAGACCCACAAGGTGGTGGCTTTGGTATGCTCTCTCTCTCTCTCTCTCTCTCTCTCTCTCTCTCTCTCTCTCTGTCTGTCTGTCTCTCTCTGTATCTTTCTGCTTGAAAATGAATTTAAAAAAAGATACAGGATATAAGTGATTTTTTTAATGTGTTGACTCTCAAACCCAAAGCCTTGTGTATAAATATCAAGTATATTAATGACTAGTTGGATGAAGAGGGATGTGAGGGATTAAGAGAAAGAACCTCCCCCCTAGGTAGACAGGGTGTGGCCTCTGACAGTGACCTGGCCGGGCCCTGCCACTCCTCCAGCAGAAAACCTTAAAAATTCAAGTTCAAGGGGCTGGAGAGATGGCTCAGCGGTTAAGGCACTTGCCTCCAGTGCCTAAGGCCCCGGGTTCAATTCCCCAGGTCTCACATAAGCCAGACCCACAAGGTGGTGGCCTTGGTGCATTCTCTCTCTCTCTCTCTCTCTCTCTCTCTCTCTCTCTCTCTCTCTCTGCTTGAAAATGAATTGAATAAATAAAATATTTAAATAAAAAAAAAATTCAAGTTCAAGCTTGGGACGTGCCTTCTTCTGTTCCGGACTGGGTGCTGAGTCTGACCCCTCCTCCTCTCTGATCTAGCCACTGGGGGATCTGACAGAGGGGGAAGGAGGGAAGAATTTTCTCTTTAATATGTGTGTTATCCCCCCCCCCCACTTTTTGGTGATTCTGTGCACTTTGATGATTTCCCTGTGAACCTCCCTGACCACGTGGTGGTTGGCTGCTCCCCATCCCATTCCCGAATCCTCCAAACTGACTCCAATCTGGAGTAAACGTCGTGATAAGAAAATGCTCTTTTTCTAAGTTGTCCAATTCTTTGGCATGCTGAGATATGAACTCTGGGGGAGGTACAGCGGGAGAAGCTTCGGGTGCTCACCCCCCCACACACACCGCCCCAGAGATCTAGAAAGGTCTAGAATGCAGAAGCCTGTGTCTCTATGGAATGGGGTTATGTCACCCTTCCAGCACAGGGACAAACTCACCAAACTGCGGCTCACCAAGCCCCTCCTTTTAAGGAATCCTATGGCAATTTCATTACATAAGCATGACTTATGTAAGGTCATTGTCCTTTTTATTTTATTTTATTGGAGTTGGTTTGAGGTAAGGTCTCACTCTAGCCCAGGCTGACCTGCAACTCACTCTAGAGCCCCAGGCTAGCCTTGAACTCCTGACAATCCTCCTACCTCTGCCTCCCTGCTCGAAGGGTTAGTTTCTATAATTCCAGGGCTGTGCCCCCCCCCCCAATTAGCCAGGCCTCAATTCCCTTTTTCTGTTTACCTATTTTTTAGAATATTATACTGTATTCCAGTCCAGATGGCAGGCAAGCATTTCAAGAGAATGTTTATTTTTTAACATTCTAAATATTAGTTAGGATAAACACTGGTGGTTCTTAAATATATTTTTTTCCACCAAGCCACCTGAGGGACAAATACACACCTGTCAACAAGTTTAACACAGATCGGGGGAGGGCACACTTGTACTGATGCTCAGTAACTGTGTTACCTATCTGTCTACCCCACTGAGAATCATCGGTCCAAATTGCTCAGCCCCATCCTCTGGCATAAGGGCCACAGCGCTTACCTGCTATGTTTTGTGTTGAACAGCAAGAACTCATGCATTCTTCCTGGGTTGCTGTGTGGATGGGCTCATTGCCTCTGATTCCTCTGGAGAGAGAGGACTGGATGTCAATGACGACATCTTCTAGATTCTCTGAGCGGCAGTTCTGACTGGCAGACAGTCTTGGTGTTAGAAAACAGATGATTACCAAAGTATAAGCCAAGTTCCATTCTTCCCTGAAGAGCATTCTGAGGCTGATAAGTCTTGGTCTTTCTTCAGAGGTCAAAGATAACCTTCTCTCTGGTCTCAGTTTCCTTCAGGGAACCTATAGAGTTTGCTTTCTAGAACAAAAACAGAAAATCAGCAATGACAGTTGGGAAGCTGAGGCAAGAGGATTTCTATGAGTTAAAAGCCAACCTGGAGCCGGGCGTGGTGGCGCACACCTTTAATCCCAGCACTTGGGAGGCAGAGGTAGGAGGATCACCGTGAGTTCAAGGCCAGTCTGAGACTGCATAGGGAATTACAGGTCAGCCTGGGCTAGAGAGAGACCCTACCTCAAAAAACCAAAAATAAAAAATAAAAATAAATAAATAAATAAATAAAGCTAGCCTGGGCTACATAGTGAGTCACAGACCAGCCTGGTCTAGAGTATGAGTCCCTGTTTCAAAACACAAAAATCATCAATGGCTTTTTTAAAAATCAACTATGAAAGAAATATTTTTTTCATTTCTTTCAAGTCAAGAAACATAATCTGTACAACTTAAAGAAGGGTAAACAAAAACAAGTGCTTTTAAATTTGTTTTAGCTTTAATAGATTTGAGGCAACTTTTTTATTAAAATCTGGATAATGGGGCCGGAGAGATAGCTCAGTGGTTAAAGTGTTTGCCTGCAAAGCCTAATGACCCAAGTTTTGATTTTCCAGTGCCCATTTAAAGCTGATCACAGTGGTGCATGCACACACATCTGGAGTTTGTTTGCAATGGCCTGAGGCCCTGTCATACAATTCTCTCTCTCTTTCTCTCTTTCTCTCTCGGTATCTCTCTGTTTTCAAATAAATAAATAAAAATATTTTTAAAAATATTTTATTTATTAATTTTCAAACAGAGAGATACCGAGAGAGAGAGAGAGAGAGAGAGAGAGAGAGAGAGAGAGAGAGAGAGAGAGAGAGAAAACACCAGGGCCACCACCTGTGGGTCTGGCTTATGTGAGTCCTGGGGAATTGAACCCGGGGCCTTAGGCACCGGAGGCAAGTGCCTTAAACCACTGAGCCATCTCCCTAGCCCAATAAAAATATTTTTTAAAAATCTTGGCAAAGAACCAAGTGCAGTGGTGCATGCATGTAATCTCAGCCCTGGGGAGGCTGTGAGATAGCAGAATTTCAGGTTCAAGGCCAGCCTGGGCTACATAGCAAGACTCTGTATCAAAAAAAATTGTCAAAGAATTAATAAGCACAAACATGTACTATCCCATTGTGATGGTTAATCTCTGGTTGTTAACTTGATGAGATTTAGAATCACCATGAAAATCAATTTCTTGTATTTTCTAGATAAGATTAATTGAGGTGGAAGGACCCACCATAACTCTGGGCAGTGCCATTTCATGGGCTGGAGGACCTGGACTGTGTAATGAGGAGAAAGCTAGCTGTGCACCAATATTCATCTCTCTCTACTTCCTCCCTGTTGATGAGAAGACATGACACTGGTTTCTGGCTCCTGTCATTCTTTCCCGGCCATGATGGACCCTACCCTCTGAACTGTAAGCTGAAATAGACACTTTATTTCCCTCAACTACTTCTGTATGGGCATTTTGACCCAGCAAGGAGAAAATAACTGATAAACCCATTAATGATTAAAAGCTGAAAATAGTCAAATATGATGACTCATGCCTACAATCACACTATTCAGGAGCTGAGGCAGGAGGATTGCTATGAGTTTGAGGGCAGCCTGGGTTACCGAGTCTCAAAGAAACAAAATTAGGAGTTGGGGAGATGGTTCAGTAGATAAAAGTACTTGCTGTACAAATGTGAAGAGTTTTGACCCCAAGAACCCACATAGAGCTGGGTACAGGAGCCAGGGCCTGCAATCCCTTCCCCGCCTATACTGAGATGGGAGTCTGAGATAGGAGAGTCCAAGAAGGTTTCAGGCCAGCTAGCCTGGCCTACGCAATACAAGGTGGAAGGTGAGGTCTGATCCCCGAAAGCTTTCCTCTGCCTCCCACACGTGAACTGTGGCATGTATGCGCATTACCCCCCCCCACACACTCACACACATACATATAAAAAATAAATTATTTAATTAAATAAAAGCTAAAAAAGTGCTTATAAGGAAACATAAACAGAAGTCCTGCCTGTGAGTTCTAGAATCTTCCATCGTCTTGTCTCTCCTAACCAGGAAGATAAAGGACATAATATTTCCAGTTCCCGCTCAATCAGAATGATATATATGGACACACTTCCTTTCTCAGTAATAACAATTAGCATTGTAACATCATCCACTCACTGGGAGATAGGCATTATGCTATCCAATCTATATATTACCCCCTTTAATCCTTACACCAGCCCTGAAGAAAAGGTTACTTTTAGACCTCCATTGCTTTCTTGTTTTATATATATTTTATGTATTTATATGTAAGCAGAGAGAGATAGAGAGAAGAGAGACAGACAGACAGAATGGGCGCACCAGGGCAAATGAACTCCAGATACATGCTCCACTTTGTGCTTTAAGTGGGTACTGGGGAATTAAACCCAGGTTGTTAGGTTTTGTAGGCAAGGATCTTAACCACTGAGCCATCTCTCCAGCCCCCTAAACTTCAATTTCTAGTGGACAAAGGCAGGCAGCCTATTTTATTGTTGCCTAACCTTAAACATCACCAAACTCTAATAATTGAATTTTTGGAATTAAACGATTAGAAGCAAGACTATTCTGGCTCAGCTGAGGCAAAATCTAGGGGTAAGAGTCCCTTTTTGACATTACTAAGAACACAGAAGTAAGCACATATGTGACACATTCCTATAATCCCAGCAGTGAGGAGGCCGACCAGCAAGAAGATTGTGACTCTGAGGACAGCCTGGGTTACATGATGAGATCCCATCTAAAAAAAATGGAGTTATAAAAATGAGCTGTTGGCTTTGTTTGCCTGAGAGTGGGCTAGCTGTCTTTAGGAGCAGAGCCTGAGAGAAGGAACTCTGACCCTTGGAGTTACTTAAACCAAGAGCGAACTCACTGTTTCTGCTGTCGCTGTGGCTGATTGATATATTATCAGTTGATATTCTGCAGCTGTAGCTTCCGCTGACAGGCACTCATTTGTAGTTTTTAAAAATTTTTTATTGAGCATTTGGGAGGCAGAGGTAGGAGGATTGTCATGAGTTCATGGCCAGCCTGAGACTACATAGTGAATTCCAGGTCAGCCTGGACTAGAGTGAGACCCTAACAAAATTTATTTATTTGTTTATTTATTTATTTATTTGTAAGCAGAGAGGAGGAGAGAGAGAATGGGCACACTAGGGTCTCTAGCCACTGCAGACGAGCTCCAGATGCATGTGCCACTTTGTGCATCTGGCTTTACACGGGTACTGGGGGAAGCAGGAAAGCACCTTAACCACTGAGTCCTCTCTCCAACCCCTGGTGTTTTTATTGAGCCTAAAAAACAGCAATATGTGAAGAAGTTAACCATAGCATGGGCAAAGAGAAAGAAACTTTGACTTTACTCCTTAAGCCTTTATTAAAGGAAGAGATTTTGGGTACGACCTGTTGGACTCCGCTGATTCACTCATCACACATGTCATCACACTAAGCTGACCTATTGTCCTCTACAGATCTGTGGCAGTTCGTGGGCAGTTCATTACTGAGTTGTCTTCAATGCTATGGTGAGCATTTCTCACACATGGACATTTGTTCTGGGTCAACAGTGCAACCAGGTCACTAAGGAAATTGGGCAAAGAGCATATCTTAAGGTCAGTCAGCATCTGTAACATTGCTTGTCAATATTGGTCATCTGTACTGTACAGGCCAAAGGTACAAGGTAGAGGAAACCTAGTCACATTGCTTTAAGCAGTGATGACATGTTTGTAAGATTAACTTCAGGGCAATGTAGAAGTCAGGAACTTAACAGAAAAAGCATCTCACAGCAATATGCTCAGAAAAGTTATTTGTAAGGTCCAAAAGAAATATTCCCGGGCTGAAGACATGGCTCAGTGGTTAAGGCCCCTGCCTCCAGTGCCTAAGGCCCTGGGTTCAATTCCCCAGGACCCACATAAGTCAGACCCACAAGGTGGTGGCCCTAGTGTTCTCTCTCTCTCTCTCTCTCTCTCTGCTTGAAAATGAATAAATAAAATATTAAAAAATATTCCTAGTTCTTTTCCATAGTTAATTCCCATGTGTCATTCTTCGAGTTCATCCCCACAAAGAAGAACAAAGATGGTGGGCCATCAATAGCTGGCTGATTCAATACTTACTATAAAGTTACAGTCAGTAATCAACAAAAGTGTGGTGGCAGGGCTGGGGAGATGGCTCAGTGGGAGCCCATGTGAAAAGCTGGGTGTGTGTGAGTTCCAGACCAGCCTGGGACTGCAACGTGAGTTCCAAGTCACACTGGGCTAGAATGAGACCCTACCTTGAAAGAAAAGAAAAGAGGAGAGGGAGGAGAGGGGGAGGGAAAGGGAAGGAGGGTAGGGGAGGGGAGGGGGAGGAGAGGAGAAGAGAGGAAAGGAGAGGAGGGGAGAAGAAAGGAGGGGAGAGGAAGGGAGGGGAGAAGAAAAGAGAGGAGAGGAGGGGAGAGGAGAGGAGGGGAGAGGAGAGCAGAAAAGCAAAGCTGGCCATGGCCCTTCAAGCCTGTAACCCCCCAGCATCAAGGAGGGTCAAAACAGGAGGCTCGCTGGGGACCAAAAAATAGCAAAGCTCCGGGTTCAGAGGGCTAGAGTGAAGGAAACGAGGCAGAATGATAGAGGAAGACAACCAAGTTCTCCCCTTGCCTCCGCAGATGTGTGCATGGGATGTGCCCATTTGCTCACATATGTGCACACTTGCATACAACACACACATACGCACACCCCACACACTACACACAAAAATTCATATATAAATAATTTTTAAGTGAATAGACAAAATAGGGTAAAAGAAGAGACGAACTGGGCTAGACAGATGGCTTAGTGGTTTAGGCACTTGCTGGTAAAGCAGGACCCGAGTTCAATTCCCCAGTACCCATATAAAGCCAGATGTATAAGAGGTGCTTGCATCTGGAGTTTATTTGCAGTGGCTGGGGGCTCTGGCTTACACATTCTCTCTCTCTCTCTTTCTCTCTCTCTCTCTCTCAAATAAATAAATTAATTAAAATTTTTAAAAGAATAGACAGATGAGTGGACTGATAACATGAAAGAGACACGCATCAATCTAATCAGTTGGTCTTGGACAGAGATACAAAAGCAATTCAAAAATGGTGCTGAGAGCCAGGTATGGTGGCGCACGCCTTTAATCCCAGTACTGGGAAGGCAGAGGTAGGAGGATCACATCGCTGTGAGTTCAAGGCCAGCTTGAGACTTCATAATGAATTCCAGGTCAGCCTGGGTAGTGTGAGGTTCTATCTCTAAAAACCAAAAATAATAATAATAATAATAATAAAAATAAAAATAAATAAATAAATAAAAAGTCTGTTCTATAAAAATACTGTTAAGGAAATGAAAAGACAAGCATAAACCTGTAAAAAATAAAACAGTGTAACATACCTAGCTGATAAAAACCTAATATCAAAATATATAAAGAACTCTGAGCTCTGAATAGATATCGGATTGAAAGACAGGCCCAAGAAGCCCTCGGCATGATGACTTTAGGAAATTTCCAATTCAACAACAGTGAGAAAGCATTACACACCTGTTAGAACAGTTAAAATCCAAACCTCAACAGTGCCAGGACCAGATAGGATATGGAGCAGAAGGAACTCTCAGTCTATGCTGGTAGGAATACAAAACAGCCCCCACCTGGAAGAAGCAGGGCAATTTCCCTAAAGGTAAGTAGAGTCTTACTATAAAATCCGGCAACTATTCTACCATGTATTATCCAGATGAGTTGAAAGCCATCTACACATCATATAGCCTTTAGTCCCAGCACTCAAAGGTAGAAGCAGGGGCTGGAGAGATGGTTCAGTGGTTAAGGCACTTGCCTCCAGTGCCTAAGGCCCCAGGTTCAAGTCCCCAGGACCCACATAAGCCAGACCCACAAGGTGGTAGCCCTGGTGCTCTCTCTCTCTCTCTCTCTCTCTCTCTCTCTCTCTCTCTCTCTCTCTGTATCTCTCTGCTTGAAAATGAATAATAAAATATTTAAAAAAAAAAAAAAGGTAGAGGCAGGAAGATCTCTATGAATTCGAGGCCAGTCTGGGACTATAGAGGGAGCTCCAGGTCAGCCTGGGCTAGAGTGAGACCCTACCTCAAAAACAACAACAAAAAACTCTACACAAGATCTTGCACAAGAAAATTTATAGTAACTTTCCTCATAATTGCTCAAAACTGGATACAATCAAGACAGCCCTCAATAGGTGAATGAATCAGAAAATAAGAAAAATAAGACATAACTATATATTTAAATGTTATTCAGCAATAAAAAGAAATGAACAATCAATCCACAAAGAGATATAAAAGAACCTTTTAAAACATTTTAATTTATGAGAGAGAGAGAGAGAGAGAGAGAGAGAGAGAGAGAGAGAGAGAGAGAGAGAGAGAGAGAGCGAGCGAGCACATGCGCATGCCAGGGCTTCTTGCAGTGGCATACATCCACCACTTGTGTATTTAGCTTTGGGTGAGTCCTGGGGAATTGAACCTGGGTTGGGAGGCTTTACAAGTAAGTGCCTTTAACCACTGAGCCATCTCTTCAGCCCAAACTATAAAAGGACTTAGCTGCATATTGCTAAGTGAAAGAAGCCAGTGTGGACAGGTAGGATTCCAAGTATATGACGTTCTTTTTTTAAAAAATATTTTATTTATTCATTTTCAAGGAGAGAGAGAGAGAGAGAGAGAGAGAGAGAGAGAGAGAGAGAGAGAGAGAGAGTCTGGCTTATGTGGGTCCTGGGGAATTGAACCCAGGGCCTTAGGCACTGGAGGCAAGTGCCTTCTTAACTGCTGAGCCATCTCTCCAGCCCCGTTGTTTTGTTTTGTTTTGTTTTTTTTTTTCCAGGCAGGATCTCACTCTAGCCAGTCTGACCTGGAACTTACTTTGTAGCTCCAGGCTGGCCTTGAACTCACAGTGATTCTCCTACCTTAGCCTCCTAAATACAGGAATTAAAGGTGTGGACTGCCACGCCCTGCTATGTGATGTTCTGGAAGAGCCAAACTACAGAGATAGCAAAAAGACTGCGCTCAAGAGAAGGGGAAGAGGGATGAAGAAGTGGAGCTGTGAAACTATTTTGTAATATACTGCAACAGTGATAAACTGCCATTGCATGTCAAAACCATAAAACGGGGCTGAAGAGATGACCCAGCTGTTAAGACGCTTGCTTGCTTGCAAAGCTTGATGGCCTGGGTTTGATTCCCTGGTACCCACATAAAGCCAGATGCACAAAGGTCATCTCTCTCTCTCTGCTAAATAAATAAGTAAATAAATAAACAAATAAAAATAAAGACAATATTTTTAATGATCTGTAAAACACAGAGTGGATTATAAACTTCAGTTGGTTAAAAAAAAAAGCACAGCAAAAAGTTAAAACACAAAACCAGTCTATAATAGAATACATGCACTTGCAGTTATGTCCACGTGCAGCTTCTGTATTTGGTGTAACATTAAAGTGACTGTTTCTCGCATGCAGTACCTTACATATATATCACGTTCTTAAACCCTCACAAGAATCCTGATGGCTCACACTTGGGAGCCTGCAGCAGAAGATGGGAGCAAATGGGAAGCCAGCCAGGGCTATTGACTCAAAACCAAAACGGGAGCCAGGCATGGTGGTGCACAGCTTTAATCCCAGCACTCGGAGGGCAGAGGTAGGAGGATCACAGTGAGTTCAAGGCCAGCCTGGGACTGCATAGTAAATTCCAGGTCAGCCTGGGCTACAGAGAGACCCTATCTTGAAAAAGCCAAAAGAAAAAAAAATAAAAATGCAAAAGGAAAAGAGGAAAGAAGGAAGGTAATTTTCTAAAGAGATAATCCCATGAACATTCCCCCTTTCAGTGAAAGTAGACAAGTAACACAAGGACTTGCGATTTATTTTTTGTTTGTTTTTTGTTTTTCAAGGTAGGGTCTCACTCTAGCCCAGGCTGACCTGGAATTCACAATGTAGTTTCAGGGTGGCCTTGAACTCATGGTGATCCTCCTACCTCTGCCTCCCGAGTGCTGGGATTAAAGGCGTGTGCCATGCTAATACACCGTGGCTTCTGCCTACATTATTCTTCATGGAAATGCTGCTTTTCAGTTGGAGGTTAGGGAAAAATAACTTTTCCCAAAGTTCACAGACGAATAACCAAATTCTATTCATGGAGGAAAGGGGAGGAGAGGAAAGGAAGAAGGAGAGGGGAGGAGAGGAGAATTCTGATCTAGTCTCTCCTCAAGGGTCTGCAAAGACACCAGGAGCTGTGTTCTCAGTACCCAGGTGCTGTGTAGCTAGCCCTCGGCTCGCTGAAAGCTATTAAAGAATTTTCCTTATTAAAGACACTCAAGGGCTGGGGAGATGGCTCAGCTGTTCAAGTTGCTTGCAAAGCCAGGTTCAATTCCCCAGTACCCACATAAAGTCACATGCACAAAGTGGCATATGCATCTGGAGTTCGTATACAGTAGCAAGAGGCCCTGGTGTGCCCATGCTCTCTCTCTGCTTGCAAATAACTAAAAGTTTATTTTAAAGAGACACTCAAGAACTATTAAATCCTCTGCCTATTTTTCCCCTCCACTGGTGATTACTATTGTTGCAGGTCTTCACTGGAACCCAGAGCCTTGCACATGCTAGGCAACCCTCTACCACCCTTCTTGTCTGTTAAGTCCAGCTGAATCCTGCTGAGAAGACCCTGGACGCAGGTGGCAGAAACACCTGAGCTTTTCCTCCAGTTTACCAGGGGCCCTAAAACCTGCCTAAACGTAACCATTTCCAACTCTGGACATCATTTTACTCAGCACATGCGCTCACTTACCAGGATGCCCATGACTGTGACCCCCCCCACACACACCTTACAGGATTTTCCAGTCATAGGGAAAATGGGAGACAAGACAAGATGGGAAATCTCCTCTTCCTTTGAGAAGCGTATAGGAAGCTGTCCCTGAACTTCTGCTTCTCTCCGGTGACAACTTGGGAGCCAGTGCCATGTTGGGCAGGTGCTTCTGAGCCTGCCCAGTGACCCCCTGGGGATTCTGCAGCGACCCAAAGACCCCGGCCAGCGCTTGGCGCTCCAGCCCGGCCTTGGGGAGGCTGGGGTGGGGTGGGGAGGGGTCGATGGAGGAGGGAGCTGCTATCAGCCCAGGGCCACCCTGCCAGAGGTGGGGGTAACCTACCTGGTAGCCGGAGTCCGGGTCGTGGCTCCGGGTCGGGCAGGGTCTCGGGAGGCCCCCAGGATCCGAGGCTCCGCAGCTCCCGCAGCGGCCCGGCGGGTTTTGTGGTTTGCAAGTTCCTGCTTCCGTCAGAGCCACCGAAAGTTTGCAGCGGGGGAAGGGCACGTCCCTGCCTGGCCACCCGGAGCTGCTTCCCGGCTTGTCCAGCTCAGGGACACCCGCGATGAGCCCCAGGCCCCCAGGGCGAGACCCTCCCGGCCGCCCAGCTCCCAACACGCGCAGGACAGCGTCCCTCGCTTCTGGCCCCTTTCCCCACCAGCAGCCACTGAAAAACAGCTTTTTTTCTCATGAAGCCCAGACTGGACTTGAACTCACTTTTTAGCTGGGGATGACCTTGAACTCCTAATCCTCTGACACAGCCCCCCAAGTGCAGGCATGTGCCACCATTGCCTGTATCCTGAAAACACTTAAAAAATCTTTATTTGAGAGAGAGAGAGAGAGAGAGAGAGAGAGAGAGAGAGAGAGAGAGAGAATGGGCGTGCCAGGGCCTTCAGTCACTGTGCCACCTTGTGCATCTAGCTTTATGTGGGCACTGGGGAATCAAACTCAGGTCCATCTGCTTTGCAGGCAAACGCCTTAACCACTAAGCCATCTTTCCAGCCCTGAAAATTTCTTGGTCAAAGTTTACAGTGCATCCTGTCTAGGGCATGCTTATGAGGACCCTGTTTCCATGATTGGAACATGGAGGGGCTTTCGTTAAAGCTGGCAATTCTTTTTATCTTTTGAGGGAAAAAGTGTGTGCGCATGCGCTCGCTGGGAGAGCATGTGCTTTGGAGTGTCTGTGGAGGTCAGAAGACAACCTCGGGGTGTCTATGAGGCAGGGTCTCTTGCCACTCCAGATGCCCTGCCGGACCACCAAGGGAGACAGATGCATGCACTTTGTATGAGCTTTAAGTGGGTGCTTAGGGAGTTGAACCTGGGCCAGGAGGCTTTGCAAGCAAGTGCCTCCAACTGCTGAGCCATCCCCCTTTAGAGTGGGCAGTTTTTGAGGTATAGGTGTGCAAGGCAAGCCCAGAGGAAGAAGGCATTTTGTTCTCTTTCTTTTTGTTTTAATTATTTGCAAGCAAACGAGAGAGAGAGAGAGAGAGAGAGAGAGAGAGAGAGAGAGAGAGAGAGAGAGAGAGAGAGAGAAGAGTATGGATGTGCCAGGGCCTTAAACCACTGCAAATGAACTCCAGATGCATGTGCCACTTGGTGCATCTGGCTTACGTGCCTACTGGGGAATTGTACCCAGGTCCTCAGCCACTGGAGGCAAGCACCTTAGCCAATGAGGCATTTCTTTAGCCCCTGTTCTCTGTCTCTTTCTTTTTTTTTTTTCCTTTTTTCTTTCTTTTTTTTTTTTTTTGTTTTTTCAAGGTAGGGTCTCTCTCTAGTCCAGGCTGACCTGGAATTCACTATGTAATCTCAGGGTGGCTTTGAACTCATGGCGATCCTCCTACCTCTGCCTCCTGAGTGCTGGGATTTAAGGCGTGCACCACCATGCCCGGCTCTCTCTCTCTCTTTCTTTTCCTTCCTTCCTTCCTTCCTTCCTTCCTTCCTTCCTTCCTTCCTTCCTTCCTTCCTTCCTTCCTTCTTTCTTTCTTTCTTTCTTTCTTTCTTTCTTTCTTAATTAATTTAGAGAGCTCACCTCCCACTTTCTATGTAACAGATCCTGGCCCTGAACTCTATCTTTCTGCCTCCATCGCCTCCATCATCAAGTCTGGTTAGGACCTATTGTTTTGTAGGTATGGATGATAATGATTGAAGCAATGATGTCTATTGTTAAAACTGCATCCCCAGACAGCTTAATACTTGGTATATAGCTCAAAATATATTTTTAAAATTTTATTTATTCATTTTCAAGCAGAGAGATAGAGATAGAGAGAGAGAGAGAGAGAGAGAGAGAGAGAGAGAGAGAGAGAATGCACCAGGGCCACCACCTTGTGGGTCTGGCTTATGCGGGTACTGGGGAATTGAACCCAGGGCCTTAGGCACTGGAGGCAATTGCCTTACCACTAAGCCATCTCTCCAGCCCAAAAATATTTTTTTAAACTAAAAAAACTGGAGTCATGCATGGTTCAGTGGTTAAAGGCAGCAGATGGGATCGAACCTTTTTCATTTTGCCATTTTTTTGTTTTTGTTTTTTTAACATAGGGTTTCACTGTAGCCCAGGCTGAGCTGGAATTCATTATGTAGTCTCAGGCTGGCCTTGAACTCACGGTAATCCTCCTACCTCTTCCTCCTGAATGCTGGGATTAAAGGCATGTGCCACCATGCCTGGCCCCAAACCTCCTTTTTCGAATGAAATCTTCATGCATTCATCCAAGTAGCATCGTGTCAGTATGGATTAGACTATGGGACACAGTACAGATGTACATTGACTGAAAGAAGGGAAATAAAGACCAAAATGAGTTATTCTCAACACACCATCTTCCTTTAAATACTGTCACTCCCCACTGCCCCCCACACCCTCAGTCAAGGACTCTTCTAGAGAGAATCGTCTCACCGCTTTGTAAACCCTTCCTAGTCCCGTCAGCCAGGTGGTTTAGGAAATTTTAAGAATATAAGTAGTTAAACTACAGCTGGGCATGGTGACACATGCCAATAATCCCAACCAACATGCAGGCGGCTGAGGTGGGAAGATTGGATCGTGTGAGCTCAGCTAGCAAGGACCAGACCACCTTATCTCAAAAGACCAAACCAAACCCAGACAACAAGCTCCTCACCTTCCAGCAGCCTATTCTTTAAATAATATTTCTTTACTTATTTATGAGAGAGAATGGGCACTCCTAGGTCTCCTGCCACTACAAACTCCGTACACATGACAATTTGTGTACCTGACTTTATGTGGGTCCTGGGGAATCAAACCCAGGCTGTCAGGCTTTATAAGTAAGCAGTTTTAACTGCTCAGTCAGCTTTTCCATCATCAGCAAGCAGATTTCATGCTTCCATCCCATGAAACTGTAACCACTGAAGTTATATTTATTTCCAATTACAGTAGTGAAAAATGTCACCGATGAAATAATGCTTGAAGCCGGGCATGGTGGTGGACGCCTTTAATCCCAGCACTTGGGAGGATCACCGTGAGTTCAAGGCCACCCTGAGACTACACAGTGAATTCCAGGTCAGCCTGGACTAGAGCGAGACCCTACCTCAAAACCCCCCCCCCCCAAAAAAAAAAGAAAGAAATAATGCTTGAAGAAAATTTCTGGGCTGGGTTTGGTGGCACACACGTTTAATGCCAGCACTGGGGAGGCAGAGGTAGAAGGATCACTGTGAGTTCAAGACCAGCCTGGAACTAAAGAGTGAGTTCCAGGTCAGCCTGGGCTAGAGGAGACCCTACCTCAAAACAACAAAAGAAAACTTTCTGGAGCTAGGCTTGTGTAGTGGTTTGATCCAGTGTCCTTCATAAATTCTGAATGCTCCATCCCCTGCTGATGGCAGTTTGGGGATTGGAACCTTACTGGAGCTGTGTTGTTGGGGGCGGGCTTATGGGGGTTATGGTGACCTTCCCCTAGCCATTTTTTTTGGCAAGGAGAGAGAGAGAGAGAGAGAGAGAGAGAGAGAGAGAGAGAGAGAGAGAGAGAGAGAGAGAGAGAGAGAGAG
>PVHP010038537.1:0-16735 GCA_004024765.1 Zapus hudsonius | reverse complement strand
AATGAAAGTAGAAAGAGGGATGTGGAATTCTGCCTTCAGGACATAGCTGTAACCCTCATAAACTCACAGCAGCTGTGGTTTTCTGGACCAGATGGCCTGGCTATCAACAATTCATTATGGACTGGGAAGGGGTTCATAAGACCCCACTCCTCCCAGAGTAGCTATTGGTAGTTCATGGTTGTGGGGGAGGAGGAGACAATTTCTTCAGTGATGCATCCACTGGTAATCTGTCCATACTCCAGTACATAATCTCCCACCCATGTTCAAGCAAGCAGCCCTAATTTCACTCAGTGTGTAACACAGACAAGTGCACAAAAAAAGACTTGGAAGCAGTGAAGGAGATTAATTTGGAAGATGAGTTTTAGTGAGGGAAGGAGGGAAATAAGAGGGTAATAGGAGGTGAATATAATCAAATAATTATAATATGAGGGTGAAATTGTAAAAAAAAAAAATCAAATTTAAGGCCAGTAAGGCAAAGGTAGTAACGAGTTTGTGGCCATCTTGAGACTACATAGTGAATTCCAGTCAGCCTGGGCTAGAGTTAGACCCTCCTTCCAAAAATAATAATAATAATAATAATTTATTTTGGAGGCAGTGTGGCAAAAAGAAATCATGTATGGGTTCTAGAATTAGTAAGGCCCAAATTCAAATACTGGATCTGCTTTATCTAGACATGTGATGTTACATAAGAGTCTCTGAGACCCCTCTCATAACGCCCCCACCCACCCATCATCTGAAAAACAAGAGTAGTAACACACACTATGCAAGCTAACTGGGACAATTAGCAACAATATAAGTCACTGTATAGGAGTGAATAGAGAGTCTGTTTGACAGGTGTTCTATTATTAGGAAACACTTAAAATAATGACTTTAGAAAACATCTTAAATGGGTACAGTTCATTCTAAATTAGGTGCCTTGAGATTTGAAGTTGTCATCTACACAGTTCATGTTTGTGAACCATACAATCAAATTACCAAAAAAAAATCATAAACAGACCTGTTTTAAGGAAGTTTACAATTTTATTGTTGGGCTGCAGTAATAGCTATCCTTGGCCAGATGTGACTCATGGGACTGTTCTTCACAGAAAATCTGTAGCATCATTGACTGATTTGATTAAAGCTGTGCAAGATACTGGTTTCCTGACGTGAAACATCATGACTCAAATCTTAAATATTCTGGTTCAGTATTAGTGTGTTTCTACACAACTAAGTTTTCCTACTGCACTTTCTTATCATTTTCAAATTGCTATTGCTCTCTTTTTTTCATAGAAAACTTTTCACAGCTTACTTTAAGAAACCAAAAATTTACAGCGGAACTTTTTGCCAGCCACCACCTTTAAGAATAAACCTATTCAATAGGGAAATGTAAATAATGTTTAGCAGTTCTAAGTGCTGAGAATTCATGACTTTGTACTGTAATTGAAAAGGAACATGTAAAGCACTTACTTAGTCACTTATAAAATCCACATTCGACTTTCAAAATAATGACTAACCTGAAAGGAAAGACAACAAGCCTTTTTATAATTAAACACTAAAGTCTAGCATGCAAGATAAGCACAGCAGGCTACATAATTGTCTTTTTCAATCACAATATCCTTTTCCCCCTCCTGTATCATTTTTAAGTAATAATTGAACATGAAACAACAAAACACTGTATAGTAGGAAATCAGTTTAGCCTCAGGCTAAAATTGTAGGCAAAAAGTAAAGCTTCATTAATTTGGATTTTATTGGCTTTATATCCATTAAAGTAGAAATGAAATTTCCTTGACAATTTGTCAAATTCTTTTTTTAAATATTTTATTTATTCATTTTCAAGCACATATTATATATATATATATATATATATATATTATATATATATATATTTATATATATATATAATATGTGCTTGAAAATGAATATATATATATATATATATATAGAGAGAGAGAGAGAGAGAGAGAGAGAGATAACACCAGGGCCACCACCTTGTGGGCAACCCCAGGGCCTTAGGCACTGGAGGCAAGTGGCTTAACCACGGAGCAATCTCTCCAGCCTGATGTGTCAAATTCTTAAGAAAACAAAACAGTGAGTGAGCTTTAGTACTCATTTACAAATCAATACTAGGAGCATTCCTAGTGCAAGAATGTATACTCATACCCCCTCTATGCTCTCTCCCAAGCTGAGCAAGCACAGGAGACTTTTTTTCCTAGAAAGACTATGTGTTCACAGCCATCTAAGCTAACTA
Organism: Zapus hudsonius; assembly: GCA_004024765.1. Classification (NCBI taxonomy): domain Eukaryota; kingdom Metazoa; phylum Chordata; class Mammalia; order Rodentia; family Dipodidae; genus Zapus; species Zapus hudsonius. The sequence continues at coordinate 14,508 of PVHP010038537.1, read as the reverse complement.
TCAGATAGATGATGGTTCCACTACATTTCTAAGGTGGTTTGAATTGGATGTCCCCCATAAACAAAAGTATTTTGAGTGCTAGGTTCCCAGCTGATGACAATTTGGGAATTGGAGCCTTGCTGAAGAAAGTGTGTTACTGGGGGCAGGCTTCAGGGTTATAGCCAGTTTCCCTTGGCCAGAGCTTGGCTCACTCTCCTGCTGCTGTCTTCCACCTGCTACTGCAGAGGTGATACCCACCTCTGCTCATGCTATGCTTATCCCTACCACCATGAAGCTAACCCTCAAGACTCTAAGCCAAAATTTAAAAAAAAAAAACGTTCTTGTCATCAACTGCTTCTGGTTAGGTGCTTTGTCCCAGCAATGAGAAGGTAGTCAAAACAATTTCCCATGATACATTGCTTTCAGATGAGCGATGGGACTACTTCTCAGCAATGACATAGGTGAAAAAAAGGAGCTTCTTTATTGGGACTCATGGGTAATAAGTGGGGGTTCCTTCTTCATGCTCTCATTCTTCCACCAGCTAGATGCAACTGTGTAAGCCTTAAAGATGGTGATATAGGTTGAATTATCCTTTCTTTCTCTGTTAAATTCATATGCTGAATTGGAAAGTCAGTACCTCACTTGAAAATAAGAGGTAAGATGAGCTCCGCTGGAATAGAGAGGGCCCCTAATCCAATATGAGTGGTATCCTCATAAAAAGTAAAATATGGGGCCAGATATGAATTCAGGGAAGATGGTTTGTAGAGGAAGAAGAAGGCAGCAAAAGACAGAGGTCTCTATCCCTCATGACCTGCAGAGGTAATCAGCCTTGCCTACACTCTGATTGGACTTCAAGTCTCCAGAATGGGGAGACCAACAAACTTCTGTTCAAGTACCTAGCCTGGAGTCCTTTGTCCTAGCAGCCTGGAAAGACCAATACAGGTGGCAAAGCACAAGATGGGAGAGCCTGACTGCAAGATTCTTGAATTCTAACACTTAATCAGAAATACCTCCATGGGATTTGACCAAGAAAGGAAACATTAATTCAGTCAAAACTTAGAAATATAAGGGCCTTTTTGTTATAGTAGACAGCATTATCCAATGTATGATTTAAGTAAGTCATTTAAATAGCAAGTAATTTTGTTATTTTTCCACAAGAGCAAACATGAACATCTCAGAGAACAATGAAAATGGCATTTCTGTGAAACTTTAGAAAAATAATAAAAAAAATTTTGAAAGAAAATTTGAGTGAGCTGGGTGTGGTGGGCCATGCCTTCAATCCCAGTACTAGGGAGCCTGAGGTAAGAGGATCACTGTGAGTTCAAGGCCAGCCTGGGCTACAGAGTGAGTCCAGGTCAGCCTGAGACATTGCTTTAAAAAAAGAAAACAGGCAAGGCAAGGCAATCTGAATTTACAAAAAGATATTTGGGGTTAATTATCCCCAATTCCTCCTCAGGAACTAAATTTATTCTCTTTTTCCAGAAATTTTTAAGTAAGTTACATTCATTCAAATTCTTTTAATTGTAACTTCAGAGAAGCATTTCTTACAAGTGGTCTCATTGTGTAAAATTTTCTTGGGGACTAAGGACAAGAATACTGTAAAATGAGGTCACATTTGCATTATTTTAAATCAGTCTCAGAAGTCATTATTTTAAAATAACCTTTGGCCCATAAATACAGATTTTTTTAAAAATTCTCCCTTTATAACAAGGTAATTAACAGAATACATATATGTTTTCCATTAATTTTTCTTGCATAAAGAAAAAAGAAAAGGGAACATACCATAGTTAAAACGGAATTGCTCAAAATCCCTTAAAAGCTGAGCTGGCAGCTGGCTTCTTTGTTTATAGGAAAGCTGGGATGACTCTGCGAGCTCAGAGCTTAATTTAGATCACAGCATCTGGATCCAAGCACATGTGAGTTGTGGCTACAGGTTTCCAGTCTAGAGAACACCCCAGGATATTCCTGAAGTAAGGTGACTCACAGAAGCATCTGGAAGTCCATTCCTAGTGGACAGGGAGACACAAATTCAGTATCTCCAGGATGTGCTGCCTTAAGCAGGTGCTATGGAGACCAAGGGCGAAGCTGCCAAGGGGACTGAACAGTGTGTATTCAGCATTGTCATGGCCAGAGAGCATTTCTTTCCCAGTGACTTCTATCCTGAAGTGCTTGTTCAGATTGTACTATGGAATTGGTAATAAAATGGAAAACCTCAGAGAACACACACACTTCCTATGAAGATCCTTGTTTAACTTTGCTTTATTTTAGAGAGAAAAATAGGGGTAAGGATTAGGGAAAACATTTAAATGCCTTTCTTTTTTATTGATGGGAAGAAACCATAGCCACAATAATTCTAGTACAGGGTATGAACTGAAATCTGTAAGAAGGAAAAATGGCACAAAATCTTACCAGACCAATTTCATTCTAATTCAGAATTCACTTTGTATCTCCTTGATTTTCCATAGATGGCACATGTCCAGAGGACTGGTGATTCTGTAGCCTTATATTTATGTGTAAAAAAAATCTTTCCCTTGCTGTTTTCCTTTACCTCTCCCCTCTCCATCGCCATCCCCTCTTTCTTTCTTCTCTCTTTGAATGTCAGGGCTATGGGTGTCACTATCTGACATAATGAGAATTCCTGACATTATACCCAGAAGCAGTCTGAGAACCAGGAACATGGATGGAAAGTACAAGATTTGGGATGTAAGACTATTTCACAGAAGCCCAGCCTCCTTTCTCTGAGACTCCTTTACTATAGGGCAGTTTGAGTTTTTCTCTTTTATCCAATTACTCTGTTTCCCTGCTAATCTGGAGATCCCTAAGGTAAGGATGTATTCTGGGAGATCAAGGCCAGTGGCTCTAAGAGATAAGATGAAATCCCTGAGTCAGAAGATTCTAAGACTGTGCAGTGGAACAATCGTGCAATTTGAGCAGATAATGCCAGTCCATTTCAAGTATAGATGTGCTGCACTTTGTCACCCTTGTGATGTTATCTCATTAAAAAAGATAAATGCTCCCACTGTTCTTCTGAGAACATCTGCTTTGTTCTCTCTCAGCAGCTGCACATCACAATCCACACTGAAATCCAATGCAATGTTTGGCCTCAGCACTGCTTACCAAGGCTTCCTTTTAATTGTTCTTTACCCTATTGATCCTTTTCTGCTCCCCCGACAGAAGAGCACAGAGACAAGAGCTGCAGAGCTAAACATAGGTGGAAAGTGTGCATGCGTGCCAATCATGTGAACCACTGTCTCAACATTTCACCACACAACCCTGTGAAACTGACACCACCATTGTTCCGCAAATGATGACAAGAAGCTTTGTGGCGAGTGACCTGCCTAGTATTACACAGGCCAGGAGAAGCTGAGCCAAAATTTGAACAAAGTTCATCCAAGATAAGCACTTTTAAAAAATCCCTATTTTCATTCATGAAACAAGTAAATATTGATCACAATAGGTGAAAACTTGAAATTGGTTAGTATAGGTGAAAAATATAAAAGGTGGAAGTTAGTCTGCCCACTAATACCAGGAACACAATACCACAGGAACTACAGCAGTTTTGTTCCAACAGATTTCTTATTAAATAAAAAAGGTAGCAATTTTCCAAAATGAATGTTTTATACATTATCCTTTTGTGTATTAGGCCTCTAAAGTACACATTTTTAAAGTCTATTAAAGTCTGTATTTAGCAGAATAACTAATGTGTCTTTGGGAAAATTATCACAATGAAACAGCATCAGTCTTTCACAAAATTTCAATTGGTTAATACTCTTTTTCCACAATACATTTGTCTATTCTTAGTTATCATCAGACTTCATCCATGATGACATAAGTGCAGCCTAGAGCTGTCACTACAAATTGTTTATGGGTTGGATTTAAGAATAGCATTATATATATATATATATATATATATTTAATATATATATATAATATATATATATATGTATTTCAGCCAATACTTATTCCATGTCTCATTGTCATTTTCCAATTGCTCTTATTAAAAGGTGCTTCCTAACTGCTATAGCATATGATGACAATTTACCTTTCTGGTTAGGTTGGTTCCCTTAATTACCTACTTAGATTTCTAGTTAATTGATTCTGGTTTCTTAAGGTAATGCCACTGTATTAAAGTAAGAAGAGGTTACAAAACTATTTCATTAAAAAAACTAGATAAGCAATCCAAAAGAATATATAAACTGTGATTAATCAAATCTAAATATTTTCATTTACATATAAACTAGTTAATTGATTCTGGTTTCTTAAGGTAATGCCACTGTATTAAAGTAAGAAGAGGTTACAAAACTATTTCATTTAAAAAACTAGATAAGCAATCCAAAAGAATATATAAACTGTGATTAATCAAATCTAAATATTTTCATTTACATATAAACATTGTTATTTACGTCTTATGGAAATATTTCTTTTAAAAATTGAAGAACTTTTGCAAATGATATAGTTTATATATTCTAAGGAGATATCCCTCCTTTTTTATGTAGTACAAAGCATTTATTCATCTTAGCATATAGCACAAGGTTTGTAAACAAAACCAACAACTAGCAGCCATACCAGGAACCTCCCCATAAAGGTTTGAGTTTCCAGCTGGGATTCAGACCTTGGACCCCAGCGGGCCTGACCCAAGGCACATCCCCTCCCTAACTCCAGCACCAGCCTAGGCTGGGTTCCCCAACAGCTCTCTGCTCCCACAGAGGTCTGGGGAGATGCCCCTCCCCCACCACAAGCTCCCAACCTAATCAACACAATTAGAAGTGAAAATGGAAAGATCACAACAAACAACAATGAAATTAGAAGAATCATCAGGTCTTACATCCAAAATCTATACTCCACAAAGCCAGAGAACCTGGAAGAAATGGATGCATTACTGAACAGCTATCATCTACCAAAGCTAAATCAGGAGCAGATAAATTTCCTAAATAAGCCTATCACATCCACTGAAATGGAAAACAAAATTAAAAACCTCCCAGAAAGAGTCCAGGTCCTGATGGATTCTCAGCTGAATTCTAACAAACATTCATCACAGAACTGAAACCATTCAATCTGAAGCTTTTTAAAGAAATTGGTGAATGTGGAATTCTTCCAAACTCCTTCTATGATGCTTGCATCACTCTAATACCAAAACCGGACAAAGTTAAATCCAGAAAAGAAAACTATAGACCTATATCCCTGATAAACTTAGATGAAAAATTCTGAATAAAATCCTTGCAAACCGAATTCAACAACATATTAAAAGTATTATCGACCTCATCCAGGTCGGCTTCATCCCAGGAATGCAGGGTTGGTTCAACATACAGAAGTTAATCAACATAATCCACCACATTAATAAACTCAGACACAAAAACCACATGGTTATTTCAACAGATGCAGAGAAAACCTTCGACAAAATTCAACACCACGTCATGATCAAAACACTTCAGAGATTTGGAATAGAAGGCCTATATCTAAACATAATAAAGGCCACATATAAATCCCATAAAGCCCAAATCATACTCAATGGGGAAAGACTCAAGGAGTTCCCACTAATTCTGGAACAAGACAAGGGTGTCCACTTTCACCATTGGTCTTCAACATAGTCCCTGAAGTTCTAGAAAATGCAATTAGACAGGAAAAAGACATAAAAGGGATACAAATTAGAAAGCAAGACGTGAAACTATCCCTTTTTGCAGACCCAAAGAATAGTATCACTAAACTACTGAAGGTAATTAACTCCTTTAGAAAAGTGGCAGGATACAAAATTAACACACAAAAATCAGTAGCCTTCCTGTATGCAAATGATGTGCACCCAGAAAAAGCAGTCAGTTAAAAAGTCCCGTTTTCAATAATCTCAAAAAAAAAAAAATCAAATACCTTGGAGTAACCCTAACCAAGGATGTGAAAGACTTGTATAATGATAAAATAAAAACATTTAAAATGACATGAAAAGTGGATAGATCATCCATGCTCCTGGACAGGTAGAATTAATGTCGTGAAAATGGCAATACTCCCCAAAGCAATATACAGATTCAATGTCATGCCAATAAAAATATCAGTGTCATTCTTTGTAGACATAGAGAAAATAATTTCCAAATTTATTTGGAAAAGCAAAAGTCCTGGATATCCAAAGCTATTCTTAGTAAAAGAAGCTCATTGGATGGTATCATCATACCCAATCTAAAAATATACTACAAAGCCATTGTAACAAAAACATCATGGTATTGGCATAAGAACAGACAGATAGACCCATGAAATGGAATTGAAGACCCTGCCATAAGCTCAAGCAACTATAGCTACTTAATATTCGATAAAGATGCCAACAATGTCAACTGGAGTAAAGATAGCATCTTCAACAAATGGTGCTGGACAAGTTGGATAAACACTTGTAAAAAGATGAAAGTAGATCCAGTCCTCTCACCATGCACCAAAATCACCTCCAAATGGATCAAAGACCTCAACACAAGACCTGAAACTCTGAAAATCCTGGAAGGAAAAACAGGGGGAACAATATATGAAATAGGATTAGGGAAAAACTTCCTGAACAAACCTCTGGTAGACCAGGAAGTACAGCAATCACTTAACCAATGGGATCTCATCAAGCTAAAAAGCTTCTGTACAGACAAACATACAATCCTCAAAGCCAATAGACCACCATCAGGTTGAGAGTTAATCTTTGCAAGCTATAACACAGATAGAGGTCTAATATCTAGAACCTACAAAGAACTCAATAAATTAAATAATAAAATATCAATCAGCCCTCTCACAAAATGGGCCTCTAAGCTCAACAGAGAATTCTCTGAGGAAGAAATACAAATGGCCAATTCTCATTAAAGAAAATGTTCAACATCAGTAATCATCAGGGAAATGCAAATCAAAACAACAATGAGATTCCACCTCGCTCCAGTAACACTGGCAATCATTAAAAAAATCTACCAATGATAGATGCTGGCGAAGATGTGGGGGGGGGGAAGGAACCCTCCTTCACTGCTGGTGGGAATGAAAACTTGTACAGCCACTATAGAAAGCAGTGTGGAGGCTTCTGGACAGGATGGATATAGAGCTACCAGTTGACCCAGCTATCCCTTTACTGGGCACATATCCTCAAGACTCCTCATTTCAGCACAGAGACATCTGCACAACCATGTTTATAGTGGCTCAATTCATAATAGCTAGGAATTGGAACCAACCTAAACACCCATTGCAAGATGAATAGATATCAAAAATGTGGTACATATGCAGCATGGAATTCTACTCAGCAATTAGGGAAAATGATATAACGAAATTTTTAAAAAATGGATGGAATTGGAACAGATCATACTCAGTGAACTCACATAAGAACAGAGAGACATGCACCATATATTATCCCTTTTCTGCAACCCCTAATCAGGTTAAACCTGAACTGTAAGTAAACATGAATAGTGATTCAGATAAAAGGCCAAGGGGACAGAAGGAAATGGGGGCAGGTGTGGAAGCAACAGAGGGGGGGATGTACACATACCTAAACTAACAATAATCTGACTCCACAGAATCCTATCTTCCATACAACAAGTTCCAGAGACAGATAGGGCCCCAAAGGGTTGGGGGGGTGGAAGCCTACCTATGGTACAAAGGACGCTGACCTTTGGCTCCCCGACCCAGTAAGTAGTTACCTCCCACAATGATCTGTTGATCAGAGTGACCCACATGGTCTCTAAAATAAGACAAACTTTTGTCACAGCCCTGAATACCCACCTCAGGCAAAAGATAAGACCCTATTGCTGAAGATTCCACAGACTGATATCACGCAACACTGAGAGATCCTGCTGAATCCAGAAATGAAATCAGCTCCCAGAAGGGCAGCCTGGGTAATGCCAGAAGGTGTTGCATGAGCTGCCAGGGGAACCAGACCAATGATGTAATGATATAATATAAAGAGCAGGGGGCATCTTTAAGTTACACCAACTGATGGCCTGAGAGTGCAGAACACACTGCTATATGGCACTGACAAGCAAGTCAAGAAGTGCCAATCTGTCCAATAGTGGCCCCCAACCTAGGTAGGTAATCAATAGCTGGCTAATTGGTGATGAGATCTGCTCAGAGACAGGGAACCTGTAACTGGTATGGGGACCCAAGGCAACCTTGAATGGGGACCAAGAACCCCATCTCCGTGGGGAAGTCCTCACTAACCATACATAGGTCCTAGAAAGGCCACACCCTCCAAACTCTCACCAACCTAGCAATATTTGTCTCAGTTAACCAAGAATAATCTCACTCTCTGCTGGAAACTATATTTTTCAGAAAGCAATGAGAACTGGGGACAACCGAACTCCACCCAAAGGACCTGATTTGACGGGGGACTCCCATGCAGCAGATAATCTATTTAGAGCCCTAACACAACCTCTAAGGAAGTGGGATGATGAGCAAAAAATCTATTCCCACAGCAAGGCAGATAACCTAGGAAGAATAATGGAGAGAGGCACCAAGGATGCCCAAAATTATCTAAAACACAAATTTAGAGACTATTAGAAACCTAATAAGTATGCAAAATTTAAACTCACCCACTATGACTCAGGGAAATTTGTGGAAGAGAGGGCAGAAAGAATGTAAGAGTCATGGGGGGAGATAACTAATCCATAGAAGGGAATGTCATCATGGATTCAAAGGCTTTATCTAATAACCTATGATACTGAGCATATTGTTGTGTTAATGTATATAGTTTTAAGCTAATCAACACATTAAAAAATTAATGAACTGTATTGGAAACCATCTTTCGGTTATGTATTCCCTATTATACAAAAGGAAAATGCTTCTTTCTGTTTCAGATGAAACTGTTGGCAAAATCAAGCAAATAAAGGAGTTGTTAATATTCTAAAGATGGACAAGCCACAAATTAAGTAAACAACTAAATAATCATGTTTCCACTCACTAATTAACCAAAAAGGATGTAACTTAATTATATCCATTACTGCCTACTGATTGAGAAGAGAAGGGCAGGGCTGAGGGCTGGGTAAGGAAGACAGAAGCACCCCTTTCTGATTTACAAAGGTGAGAACACACTGACCTTTTTTTTACAGAAGACAGTAGCCCCCAGCCTCATAGAAAGTGATTGCAGCATATGAAGTGTCCAAAAGGCCTCTCTGATGATGTTCTCAAGGGATCCTGGGTTCAGTTAATATGGGAATATAAAATACAGATCCTCTCATCCAGTCAACATTCAATTAAAACACTACATAAAGCCAACACTCGGAAATTTACTAGAATGGGGGGTGAGGGAGCAGCCTGCTTCTAATCAGCAAGATTCTTGGCACTCCTCTAAATCCTCAAGAAATAAGGATTGATCAAGAGTCCCAAAGCCACAATCCTGTGTGTCAAAGCCCACTAGAAAGAGGAAAGTGGGATGGGCCTCTTTGGCCTTTGAGTGAGATCTGTCTGATGGTCTGAAGCTGATCTCTCATGTTGTAGACCATATCTTGATTCTCTACAAAACTTTCAGCCTTATGATTCCATTACCACAAGGCCAATAGTTAGCCCTTCTTTTCTGGGACTAATGTAGTTTTAAAATAAGCCCAACATCTAGCCTTTCATCTCAAAAGCCAAATGTTCCTTTTGTCTACTGAGATTCACCTTCATCTTTGACAGGCTGGAGACTCTCAAAAATGTCACTTAGGGCTTTTCTGGTATACATGATGCTGTAAGGGATGCACAGTGTCTAAGGCTGGGACTCACTTTGGAATATACCAGCACAAACACTCACATGAGGCTCAAATTCTCTATAATCTCTATAGAGAATGGTTCAGGTTTTCAGCAGCCATCCTGAACCCTGAGTACTGCTTCTCAGAGAAGGCATCAACCATTGCTTCACCATGGCTGCGCTGAGATTTGGAGAACTGTGTACCTAAGGAGATACAACTCTTCTGGTTAAGCAGAATGGAGGAGAGGTCTGGGGCCTGAAGCCCAAGAGTTTGTTGCTTCCATTGCCAGAATGCAAAGAGATAATTACACAAAACTTAGTTTGGGAAGCAATTCTCTAAAAGGTACACATGTTCTACAGTCATACATGCACACGTGATTTACCTACACATAGTCAGTTCATTCATATTTTGTCTTCTTTGCCCTTCATCAAATCCACCATCTATTGGATTACGGTCAGATTTTATGAGGGTGTTTGTTGTTGTTGGTGGTGGTTCTTTGTTTTGGTTTCTTGAGAGAGGGTCTTCTCCCTGTGTAGCTCAGGCTGGCCTTGCCATCTTCTTGTCTCTCTTCCTGAGGCTGGGTTCATAAGCAAGCACCTCCACACTTGGCTCAGTAGTCTGAAAACTGCACTTTCATACCTCTCAGTAGTGAATTTATATTCCTATTGTCTTCCTAAAGTGTCACTAAATTTCCCAGTGAGATACAGATGGAGACAGTAAGGAAGTCGAGATCACTCTTCCCTCCAGTCTGCATCAGTAGAACAGGATTAACTGTCACATTGCTGTGCTAACAAGGTTCCTTTTAGTCTCCCAAACTCTGTAAAGATGAAACTGCTAGAAGCCTCGGGACAATTATTTCTTAAGGATGTAGAAAATGACCTCACTGCTTTGTAGGAAACAGGTAGAAGTAAGGAAAACTGTAAATGAAGGTAAAAGCAAAGTGAGTTTCAGTTTTGCTTCTCGGTTGACTGAAGACATACTGATCTGAATGTAAAGGTGATACTATGGTCAACCTTGTGTGCCTTGTGTGGTAGGATGGGGTGCTGAATACTAGAAAACATTCAAAGAAACAAATTGGTAGGCAGATAATTAAGCCAATAATGACATCTACACACCAAGAGAGATAAAAGGCACTCCTTTACCTCAATGGATATTATAGAATTTGTGCAAAGTGCTGGCATTATTGGAACATAACAAAGAAATAAAAAAAAACAGTTTTAAAGATGGCTTCACTCTCATGGGAAGGAGAGAATCATTAAATGTTTGTTAAAGTCAGTTATTTCTTTATCAGATGGAATGTCCTTAGAAATTTTAGGATGAGAACAGCATGTGACATGCCTTCAAGGAAGAAAAGACCATAAGAGAGAGAATGGAGGGTTTGCAGCCCCAGGTAGACACAGGAAGAGGAGTTCTGTCAGGAAGAGCCTCCTGTCTTTGCATGTGCAAAATGCCCAGCCTACCCTGTTTGCCTCCAAAAGACCATAGTTTGACCCATTTTTTCTTCTGATTATAAAAATATACATGAACATAGGTAAGTCTGAGACATTATTTATCATAATATATACAATGCAAATTAGTATTTATCAATAACAGAATGATCCAGAAAGTGGAAAGGATAAAGACTTTCTATAAGATTTAAAATGTGAGGCCTAGTGTGGTGGCACACACCTTTAATCCCAGCACTCAGGGGGTAAAGGTGGAAGGATAGATCACTGTGAGTTTGAGACCAGCCTGGAGCTACAGAGTGAGTTCCAGGTCATTCTGGGCTAAGTGAGACCCTACCTAAAAAAAAATAGTTAAAAACAAATTATGACATTTTTCCTTAACATAAAGATTGGAAAGTCACCTCTACAGAAGAGCATTAAGAAAACTGGAATGATCATTTTCTGATATGCTTAAGGGGTAGAGAGAATTAATACCCTGGGAAAATATGTGCCCCATAATTTCTTTATTTCAACTCCTTATTACATAAGACTCAGATGCACAACCACAGATGCCCTTTTACACAGTGCAGAAGGTATAAACCTTATAGGATGGATATCCAGGGACATACTCCATGCACAATTGCCTCTGGAAATTGCAGTATATTCATGGTTACCCTGATGCCTAGGAATTCCTTATTCCCTTCCCTACCTGCACCAGTTCATCAAGAGGACAGCCATTTGAGGGCCATAGTTAAATCCTCAGACTTAGGCAGAGCTACGAGTTTAAAAACGTGAGAAATGAAGGCCCTATATGGTGAGTGGCAGCTCATTGGCTATCTAAGTTAGCCTTGAAATTAAATTAGTAAAATAAACTGGCAATCCCATGGGGGCCACACTAATCAACCCCAAACAGACCTAACTGCCACTCTCATAACCTTAGCATATCACAGGAATAACAAGAATCCTCGAACATTTCCATCTCATCACTTCCCTAATTAAAGTGTTCCATCAGCTGCCTTGTGTTTAAGGATAGAGAACAGTAGTAGAGCATATGCCCAATAAAAATGTGCATGCACCATTCACATATCCCCAACATTCTAGAAACACTATCTAGAACACCAGCCACACCCACAACAATACTTTCAACATTCTAAATTTAATATACTTTGTTAAGATGATTAGTTTTACTGTGCCAGGAAGAGCTGCTCCACCTACCTCCCACCTCAGAGTGACTCATTCTTTGTCTTTTGACAAGAAAGTCATCAGAAAAGTGCTGACTAATGGAGGTGACATATCAAGCTTAAAAAATTCCCTCAATTGAAATAATATAAAATAAAGCACTGGCTGGATCACTCAGGCAGAACACAAATCCCTAAGCACAGCTACACCGACTGAGAGACTCTTGGAACTTCTGGAGAGTTTGGTTCCCAAGTGTCCGTCGAGAGTAAAAACCATGACATTAGTTGCTGAGATGCCCTGCAGGCACCTTGGGCAGGGCTTACATAAACAAATTATAGTGTCTTAGCTTTCCAATACACCAAACGCAGAATCACAGAGGACAAGGTTTGCAATGACAGGTCTCTTCCCATCTCCAGCCGTGACTGTGGGAAAGAACTCTACCTCCAGAATTCCCAAATCTGTCTTCTTAGGCTGCTTAAAAGTTGAGCTTTTAAGCCAAAGTGCGATAGGGGCTGAGGTACCTTCTCCTTGTCTCAGTTCAGCCAAAGGAAAATCTCTCAAACAAAATTTCTTGCTTTTTTTTCTGACAGGGTAGCAGCCACAGATTCCTACAAAGCTTTAAATACTGAAGCTCTCTTCACCCATAAGAAAGGCCAAGATGGATGGCCTTAGAAAAGTCATGGTGTAAGGGGGAGGTGTTAGAAAAAAAATCTCAGGAGGTATATTAAGTGGTGTTCAGTCTAGGGATTCATTACAGCTTTTTAAGACCAAAGTATTCAAAAGTGCTGTCCAACTATACCACAAACTACAGAAAACACAATGATCTTCAAGCTCTCTGGAAACCTCTCTCCTGTTTCATGTCCCTTAGTGGCTCACATGGGCCTTGCCTCTGTCTCTGAACTCATAAATGCCCATCAATCACTACTGCCATAGTGTTCAAGCAGAAATAATTGTTTCCAAGAGACAATAGACAATATCAGGGCACAATTATGGTCATCATAACTAGATGGGGGAAAGGGAGACTACTGCAAATTCTACAATGCAGAAGATAGTCACTCACTCAAAAAAAATTGCCTGGTCTCAAAGCCAAGTGTCACTGTGAAGTAGAAAATGGCTAATTGACATATATGTTTCTCTTGTAAAATAGAAAATGGCTAAAACACTTATTTTTAAAAGAAATAGCTAAAGGTTTGTTTTAAAACTGCTCACTTGAGTCTCTGGGTGTCATAAGGCCCTGAGATGAGCAGCTGTCTGGAAAGGCAGAATTAAGTAACTAACAGCTATTTTGGCTTCTGTATAATGCTTATGCTACAGGAATGTGGAAAGACAAGAATAACTAAACGCCAGATACATCTGCTCGGCCTTGGTCTCAGTTCCATTTATCTGGCTTTTGTAACTTGATTACACAGACCCTAACCCTTGAACTGGAAATTCCCCAAAGTTGTTTACTCTGGCCTATAAAAAGGTTTGAGTGTCTGCATTCTGGGCCGCGGTCCAAGTTCTCTGAGTAACTGGTTGACTTCAGTCCGGGTTCAAACCTGACCCTTGCTTTTGCTCTGATTTGAGTCTCTGGTGGTTTGTATTGGGGAATCTTGGACCTTACATTTTGGTTCCCTGCCTGGGAATCCCCCAGACCCATTAGACTACCAGTCAGTGGGTCATCAGGGACGCATCCACCTAATGGGTAAGTGAATGGCGCCTTTACTTTTATATTTATCTTCACCTTTATCTGAAAGTTAGCTTATATTTTTGATGTCTGATTTTTGAATTGAGCTCATGGTGTCTGGAGTGAGCCTTTTTAGGCAAGACCTCAGAATGGTGTCTGGAGTGAGCCTTTTTACAGGCAAGATCTCAGACTGCTGATTCCTTATGCACTGACCAAGTAAGTCCGGCAGACGTGCATACGGATGGTCAGGGGGGCTGCCGGGAGACGTCCCCTCAGTCCCAGGTAAGGGGGCCCTTGAGGTCCCTCTCTGAAAGGCCTTAAATCTGAAACTGGAAAAAAAAAAAGAACGTTCTGCCTGTTTTGCACTTGCGAATAATAATCTGTTGATGTCTGACACTCAAATTCTTTTCACAGCTGATGCGGATTCAGAGGAGGGTGGATAAATTTTAATTTCTAATCTCCCCTCTCCTAACCTGTTTGGTTTGACAAGACTAGGAAAAAGAAAAACTCAGACACCCATTTATTATCTCCTTCCAGAAAGAATTACAGAGACAAGCCACAGTTTCTGTCTGCTCTGTTGTGATTTTACTCCTTCTCTTTC
>PVHP010038536.1:0-16826 GCA_004024765.1 Zapus hudsonius | reverse complement strand
TTAATCATTCAAAGAAACTGTAACTGCCTGTATAATCAAAGAATGCTGTTACAATAATCAACTGTATATAACTCTGACAAATGCTCAGTAAAATCAAACTCAGATACACTCTCCTTGAGTCTGTGTCTGTTTGTCACTCAGCCGAATCCCTGCCCACTTCTCCAAGGCCCTGATCCTGCTGTCCCAGCACTCCGGCCGAGCTGGTCCATGGCAATACCCATACCATAATGCTATTCTCATTTTTGGCTAGAGAAGCTTCTTTCAGATACCAGTGACCACTGGGATAACTCAAAAGACACCATAGTGCTGAGAAGAAATTAAAGTATTCAGCACTGGATCATCTCTGTCACACTTCCTGAGGCTCAGGGTCTATTACAGAAGAGATGGCTGAAAGATTTTAAAAGCCAAAGGTGTTAGGTCAGAATTCAGGCAACACCCTGGTCCCCTCCCCCGGCTGGCCTCAGGGGAAGTTTCTGCACCCAGACCTGCCTCTGGAACAGGAGATAAAGCTCCCCACCTGCTGTGTCTGGCCAGAGGCACTGCCCTTCCTGATGCTGAGAGCTAAAAGATCACCTGGCCCTTTCCCCCAAGCTTGACATTCCCCTTAAAAGCCTGATCTTGATCTTGCCTTTCCCTCTCTTCCATTTTGGGAGATAGCCTGGAGCTCAGGGGTCCCTTTCCTTGTATTAAAGCTTTCCCTTTCAGAGCAGTCTCTCATGGTGGTCATTTCCATTCTAACAAAATGAAGGGTAGGACTGCTTACATTGATATTGATGACTTCACAGTGCCTAATAAATACCTATACAAAACGGGAGGAAAAGATGTCACCAAAGCAAAACAGACTAATTGAGAGGGGGAAGTGGCATGAGGGGGTAGGGGAGGGATCATAATTGTTTATGGTCTATAATTATGGAAGCTATCAATAAAAACCTTAAAGAAAAAATAAAAAAATAAAGGCTGTGTTTTAAACACATACAATGAGGGTTCCCAGGGTGAAGTGTGCCCTTAGATTCCATGCTGTGTACAGGGATGTGTATCTCCTCAGATAGCTTCATAACAGGGCTAATGGTTCCATCCTGTTTACACTAAGCCACAGCACTGTAGGTAGGTCTCAACATGAATCATATTTGAGGATTCAAGTTTCTTTTAGGGGAAACTAACACATAAGTATAATTCAAACCTGTCACTCCCAAGAATGTATTTATTTGCAAGCAAAGAGATAAGAGAGCAACAGATAATCAACACAACAGGGCCTCCAGCCCCTGCAAAGGAACTCAAGATGGATGAGACATTTTGTGCATCTGGCTTTATGTGGGCACTGGGAATCAAACTCAGGTCATTAGACTCTGAAGGCAAGGGCCTTAACCTCAGAGCCATCTCTCCAGCCCCCAAGTTTCTAACTCAGGTTTCAAGGCCTCTGTCATAGTCAGCCACACGCCGCTGGGATGAATCTTCAAACCAGGCACAATTTGGGGGAGGAAAGTATTTATTGAAACTACAGATTGAGGGGAAGTTCTGTAACAGCAAAGGAGACTGGCCCTCTTTCACAGGTCTGAGCAGAGAGAAAAACACATCACCTACACCACACACACAGAACAGCAAACAGGCAGGAGCCAAAGAGAATATCTTCCCCTTTTATATAGCCTAAAGGTGGGGTCTTGCAACACTTTCACCAGACTTAATGGCTTCCCGAGTCTCTGGAATTTCCTTCCTACACTGCCCACACAGGAAAGGATGTTTACTTCTAGCTTCTTTGAGCTTCTTTAATCCTGTCCCTTGCTTAGAGGCTGCCTTCCTGTGAACATCCTCAGAGACCTGCCAAAGAGAATTAAAAAGATCAAGTTGACAACAAAACCATCACAGCCTCCAATATGCCTAAAGGATTAGGAGGAATGACAAAATCCTGCTTGTGTGCTGTCTTACACCCTTGATTTCAGCACCTGACATTTTAGTGGATTGACAATAAAGACAGGATTCCACTAATTGTGAATGTTCACACCTCTAACCTACACATTTGATATAAAGGACCAGGATTATCCCTGGGCAATAACAGACTCTCAAGTCCCTAACCCATGCTAAAACATTCAGACCAGGGACCCCACTTATTTCCCCCATGAAAAGCAGTATCCACTAAAGCCAGAGACAGTGCAGGGAATGAAACTCAATTAGAGCCATAAAGAAATGGACCCCTAAAGTAGTGTTCTAGATAACTATTTGCAGTACCATACAGACCTAATAAATGGAGACTAGTTCAGGACATCTGATTAATTAACAATTTGGTGGTCACCCTTCAACCTGTGGTACCCAGTCCTTATCCAATCAACCCACATTCCTTCTGGAATAATTCATGCAGTCTTCGACCTAGAGGATGTTTTCTTCTGTTCCCCTATACATCCAGAAAGTCAACTTTTGTGTATCTTTGAGGACCCAACTAGTAAAACAGACATGATACTTGGACAATTTTACTCCACTCATTAAAGCCACCCTCATCTGTTTGGAGGAGTCTTAAGACCACCCTGTTACAGTATACAGATGATATTTTACTTTGTGGAGCTTCTGAGAAAATGATCTTGAGAAGATAATGTCCTTCTCAAATTCCTCACTATGCAAGAATATGCGGTCTCAAGGGAAAAGCTCAGTTATGCCAATCTAAGGTCAATGATCTAGGCAGGACATTAGAGGGATAAAAATCCAGTTCAGGTTACTTTACCCCTCCTCAAACTGTAAAACAACTGACGGCTTTCCTGGGAGTTTACTGGGGACCACTCCCGAGCCCCCAAATCCCACACTAACACAAGTTCCAAACTAGCAGAGCTAATAGCCAGGGCTCTGAACATTAGAAAAGGGAAATGAGTCAATATTTACAGACTCCAAATATGCTTACTTAAAACTACATGCCCATGCAGCTAGATGGAAAGAGTTATCAGGAACTCTGATTAAACATAGTAAAGAAATCCTAAGCGTTCTCCAGGCAGGCTGCCTCCCCCTTGTGGTGGCAGTCCTTCACTGCTCTGGACATCTAAAGGGAGCCATCCTGGTCCTGAAAGGACACCTTTCATTCAGTCTATATCCTCCTGGAAAGAGGCGGAGTGCCAGGAGAGGGGTTCTGGGAAGGAAGATCAGGGCACTGGAGAAGCAGCAGTTGCCCAGAGACAAATAGAGCAGCCACACTGCCTTGGTGCCAATACCAGGTCCAGACACTAAAATCTATTCTTTGGTCCTGTCATTCCTAGCCAGTGAATGAGGCAGGCCCTTCTGGATTCCTCCTGAATGGCTTCCTCCAGGGATGGATTTCCACTGGCAGATTCTCCCCCCCACACACACACACACAGATTACAATTGCTCTCTAGTTGGACTGCAGACATGCTCGCTCCACAGAGGGAATAAATGCCTGGTACTACAGACCTAGTCAAGAGCCTATGGCAGAGACACCCATACCCACACCAAGTCCCGGGACTGAAGGCTGGACACTGCATGGCTGGGGTCCTGGAGGACTCCAAAGAGCTGCCAACACCAGCCTCAGCCCCAACAGGAAGAGATGTGATGGTCCACGAAGTCACTGTGAACAAGCGACCATAGAAGATGTCTGTCTGCTGTGGAAGTTTGCAGGTGCACACCAGCACCCCCTGTTTTTAGGAGGATTGTGCCTCCCATGCAAGGACAGGTTCCTGGAGTCCCTCTTCCTGTGCCCCTTCACTGACCCATCTGCTGCTCAGGGGACACACTGCTCATCTGTGAGCCCAGACTGTACCCCATGTACTGCTTTGAGGGTGTGGATATCCTGGTGTACCCAGGACCTTGGAGCAAATCCATGCCATAGATTACTGGGTGTGTGTCCTATGTCTACCCTTCTCCCACAGCGGGCTGCTACAGAGGTGCAGGGAGTGGTGCACCCAGCTGAAGGCCTTCCAAGAACAGAATAAGGTTCTCTGGAAATCTTCAAAACCATGCCTGTGTGCAAGAGAGAACCAGTTTAGGGGCCATTAAGAAGGAGCTAATGGGATGTGAGGGCCATCTGGCTGCGACATCTGTCACCCCATTGATCGCCAGGGTTGATTAGGCTGATCTGGCTGGCTAGGCGGGCGTCCCCTTTCTCCCTCACGGCTCCATGTGCATCCCTCCTGGCACTTGGTGGAAGAGGACGACCTTCCCAGAATAGAGGAGGACCACTCTTCCGTCAAGGGTATACTCGTAGCTGAGCTCCCCTGCTAGAGCCTCCAAACAAGCTCTCAAGAAAGAGCTAATGAATTTGAGCTTCTTGGAAAGTGGTTCAGGTTCTGAGGGAGGAAGACTAAAACACTTGGGTGATGTCATAGACGTAGTGTGGAGAGATGTGCATAGATGGGGCCCCTGTGACATCATGTATGGCTCCACACAGCCCACAGGCTATGCTTCCGACAGAAGTCCTGCATGGTACACGGACCAATTCCCCCGTACCCTGCATCAGGCACAGCCACGCTCAGGCAGCCAGCAGCCCTTCTGCTGACCGAGGAGGGCGTGTCCACAGCGAACCCCTTCTTCCATGTGGAGTTTGTGGTCCTCCAGGATGTGTGCAGCAGAGTCCTTCAGAATGCCATGCCGGTGTGGAGCAATGTCCCCACTCTGAAGAGCCGACATGTGGTCCTGGCCCTGATGAGGAACATTCCCTCATTGCCCAAGTCAAGGTCAAGTCAGAGCTTGCTGTCCAGGGCCCGCCCTACTGGTGAAGAACTGCTTTCTCCATTGAGAGTATTTCAAGTTCTTTACTCTGAACTAACTTCCCTTTTACAAAGGAAGTGCCATGAATGAGTCTTCCTAGAACAAAGACAACTTCCCTTGTGAGGCTCTACAGATGAGCCTCTTTCTAGCTTGTTTTTAGGTTTTTCACATTGTGACAGCACATCTCTTTGGTTCTCAGGATTGGGGCTCCTCCCATCTTGCTCATTTGGGGGGGCACTGTTGCTGTAGAAAAGATACCAATGTGACAGCATGTGATGTACTTCCTCAAAGTGTTTGTGTCCCTGTTCACTATTTACTTCCACCAATGAAGAGTATATTTTAATCTTAGGGCAGGGTTTGTCATGAATCCAAGAAGAGTAATGCCTGCTCTTATCTGCCTACATACATATATTATTCCCACAAAACTGACTATAAGCACTTTAAAAATGAGCACACCCATATAATAATGCTACCCTCATTTTTTTCACTAGAGAAGCTTCTTTTTCAGATGGAGGTGATCACTGGGATAACTCAAAACACACCATAGTGCTGAGAAGAAATGACAGTGGAGTCTTCAGAACTGGGACATCTCTATCACACTACTTGAATCCCAGGGTCTATTGAGGAAGAGGTGAATGAAAGATTGTAAGAGCCAAAGGAAGGGTAGGACTGCTTACAATGCAAACTTCCAGACACAAAATGGCCTTGATATTCATGACTTCACTGTGACTGATAATACCTACACATAATGGGAGGAAAAGATATGACACCAAAACAAAACAGAGACTAATTGAGAGGGGGAAGAAATAGGGGGGTGGTGAGGAGGGAATCATGATGTTTTATGGTCTATAATTATGGAAGCATCTCCCTCATATAATCAGAAATTGATAGTAGAAAAACTTCAGTGTCAGGGATGGGATACCTTCCAGCGAGCTGTTGGCCAGGGAGGTTCCTGAGGCCCCCAAAACATTACAGGCCATTGCCAAGGATCTTGGTTGCTCACCAGAATGAGATGGTAAGACCCTATTGTTGAAGATCACATATGCTGGGATGCAGGTCACTGAGAAATCAACCTGGAGCTGAGCTGGAAACTTCCTCCCTGTTAACCAGCTGACAGAAAGCTGGAAAAAGCTATGGCTACATGTAGCCCTGTGGGAGAGAGAAGTCATCAACGGTGATGACATTTGGCTAGTCAGGCCAAATGTGCCAAGTAGGGTAATAGTGCCACATCTATTGTGGGGGAAACCAATTGCTCTCTAATTGGACTAGAGGCCTGCTGCACGGGAGGGAAAGCATGCCTGGTACTGAAGACCTAGTAAAAACCCTAGCATGGGGGAGGTCATGAGCCCTAGGGGAGTAACACATGATGTTGTCTGGTTAAACTCCCACACAAGCTCTTGTTTGTAAAGAGCATACCCACATGATAATGCTACTCACTCTTCTTTTCAGATGTTGACCACTGGGATAATGCAAGACACCATAGTGCTAAGAAGAAATGACAGTGGAGTGTTCAGCACTGGGACATCTCTATCACACTTCCTGAGGCTCAGGGTCTATTGTGGAAGAGGTGGCAGAGAGAATATAAGGGCCAAAGGAAGGTTAGGACTGCTTACAACACAAACTCTCAGACGAAAAATAGTCTTGATGTTCATGACTTCCCAATGACTGATAGTACTTACACATTATGGGAGGAAAAGATGACACTGAAACCAAACAGAGACTATTTGAGAGAGGCAAGAGACATGGGGGAGGGAATCATAATGGCTTATGATCTATGATTATGGAAGCTATCAATAAAAAGTTTTTAAAAAGTTTTAAAAGGTCAATGGCCTCACAGAGACTTGCAAGTTGTATCTTTTGACTTGATGCCCATTGGCTATGTTACAGAGCTTTATGAAAGATCTCCAACTAAAGTGTCTGCATGGAGTTTCCATGTGAGACAGCTAAGAGAATCACATAGTCCAGAGAGGTGCTTGTCTTTTTAGAGATGGTACCTCTTTTTTTTCCCCCCAAGACTATAGGTGAAAATGTCCAAATAACCAAAGCACTTAAAGTGTGTACTTCTCAGGAAAAGCACATCTGTCTACTGTCAAGGTTGTAGGTAAAAATTTTTAGATAGTAGGTAACTAAGGAGCTTAGAGTAAATCTGGGTATGTTTCTAAAAGCTAATCAAAGGTGTTTACACATTAGAGTATGGAGTTCTATCTAAATGAAAGGTAGGGGGAATTAGAAAAGAATTTGCCTTATCTGTACATTGCATTGAGAGAAAAAGAGAAGTAGGGAGGTGTCAGCTTTACAAAAGCAGAACAGCAGAGAATATATGAACTCAGTCTTGATTATATAAATTAGTGAACTGCATCTACTGCCTGAGATTAGTGCTGTGCCATCAAGGTGGTTGTGAAGTGGATTACAAACCCAACTTTGATTCCCAACAGCTCTGTGCCCATGTGGTCTGTCCCTCCCCCGGAAGTCTGCTCCTGGTGTGGACAGTGTCTGTTCTGAGCACTGTTATGCTGGGTGTTCAGGATGGGGCAGGGGAGCTTCAGAGGCTTGGTGTCACCTTCTCACTCAACACTTGCCTGCATGTTTTTTTTTTCTTATTCATAATTAGATACATTGAATGAGCAAATAATGAGTTGGTAACCCCAGTTCCCCAATTTCCCTCTTCCCTGTCCCCAATCAGCTGAATATCCTCCTCTGTGGGCAGTCTGGATCAGTCCATGGGGTAGCAGATTATGGATAGCCTAGGAGTCAACCCAGTTCCACCCACCTTTATATGTTGTTACTGAGATTACTTATTATTATATGTTGTTACTGGAACCAATGTTTCTGCATATTTTCTCCCACCATGGCTCTTACAATCTTTCCACCCCCTCTTCTGCTCAGTTCCCTGAGTCATGGTGGGTGAGTAATAAGGCTGCTTTATTGTTGAGGTCTTAGGGGCCTCTGTACTTCCGCTTTAGGATGTGTTGAAAATTGTTGGTGTCTGGCTGGCTCATCCTGGGTTGACTGATTGGCTGTGGATATAGGTCTCTTGCTTATCCCACCACTCTGTCGGGTTCCATATGGATCTTCCACAGTTTGTCTGGGGTGGCTCATCTCTTGCCAGGATGTCAGCTGTCAGTCTGATGCTCGTTGGTAGGGTTGGAGGACCCACAGCTCTCTTCCTGCCTTTTGAAAAACATAAACAGAATCTCCATTGGAGAGTGAGATGAGTATAGGTAAACTGAGACATATTTCTGAATTGGCTAGATTCTATTGTTAGTAGCCTCTTTGTAAATGACTTGTAAAGTGCATTTATCTTTGGGGTCCCAAGATTTTGGTTCCCAGTGCATTTCACCCTGAGTCCCCAGTTCCAGTTAAGGGCTCCCTGTCACTGAGTGGGTTACTCAGCCAAATTAAAAGCTGTTGATTGCCTCCCCCAGGCTTTGGCTCCTCCATTGCACAAGTGCTCCTTTCTTGGTTCGCTGTTCTCTCCCAGTAGGAAGCGTGTTCAGCCTACTCATGGTGGCAGATTACATTTCATATCAGTGGTCTCTGTTTACTCCAGCTGTCATTGACCAGCTTCCCCTGGCAGCTTATGCAGTACCATCCAGCACTGTACTAACTACCATCTGGGGACTGGTTACCATTCTGGATCTCGCAGGGTCTCTCAATGCTGGTAGATGGCTTTCTGTGGTTTCTTCAGCAACAGGATCCTACCTCAGGCCTGTGGTGGGCATTCAAGAGTTTCGACAGAATCCTGTCTTGTTTTTGGGACCTCATGGTTCACTTTGGTCAACAGCTCTGCGAGGGAAGGAGCCGGTGACTGGGACCAGGAGTTGCAGGACTCATCAATTTTTCAGTCTTAGACTCTCTCCCCTTCTATTCACATTCCGGCAGCATTTTTACTGCTCAGATTAGCAGAAAGGGCAGAAGAACTATGGGAGACACTGACAGCTCTAACGTAAGCTAGATGAGCTGAATGCTATCCTGACAGACCACCACATCTCCTGAGTAACTCCCCAGATACAGCTCTAGGTATAGGAACATGGATCAGGACAAACACTCTGGAATGACCTTGAATGGATCAGTGATGTCACATGTCCCTTAGCATTAGAAGAGCTGGGTGAAAAAACCCACTTCCAAGCCCTTACCAGGCTTCTGGGGTCTTAGTGCTGTCAGCTATGATGTGAGCCCATGCACTCCCCTTATGTCAGGATTGCTTTCCTGCCTAGAAGGATGAAGATCCTGGAGCAAAGTCCCTCCCCAGAGTGGTCTGTTAGCAGATTTGAACTGGTGAAGAGGCATCTGGATCCAGGGTATTGGTCCAGTCACTTCTGCTCAAGACAATGGTCTGTTGAGGCAGTCTGGCTACACTCATGGTGGACTCCCAGCCCTCTTGTGAGGACGTCTACCAAGGCTCAGCTCACACTGACCTGAGGCTGAAGATGAACCATGCAGAGCTCTGCCCTGGGTTTCTTAAAGGACATGAGGCTCCAAGTATCTGAAGAACTGCAGGTGCATTCACTCATCCATGGCACATGGGAGGTCAGGGTTTGCTAGGACACAAGAGAAGGCAGGAGCCTGGATTCCTTCAGTAGGAACAGAAACTTAGCACTTGCACTCTGCGTTAAGACACTGGCAATGGTCTGTGACATTGACAGTCTCTGAACAGACAACACATCATGGTCCTGCATCAGGAGTACAGCTGATGAGGACTGCTACTTCATTGTCTCACAGAACCATTCTTGTGTTGACCAGTGATTCTAAGGCAGCTGATACTGTTACACCTAACCTGTCTTTAAGTGAACTTGGAACACCCATGCCTTTGCTCAGAAGGAAAGTGAAACTCAACTTTGTCCCATCTTCCATGTTTGACTTGAAAGTCAGAATGTGCAATTCTTCACTTTGCAAGTTATGTGGGTTTATCTTGGAAAACATGAGGCTCCTCTGTCCCTGAGAAGTCATTTGAAGTTGTCAGTTTATTCAAATTTAAATACCCATCTTGTTTGAAAGACTGAGATTACTCTAGCATGCTAGACAGGGAAACACCCATGAACCCAGGGCGGTGTATTGAGCATTCACCAACTCATGCCATTGTTGTCAGGTGAGAATGGACCAAAAACAAAGGAGACTTGCTTTTCAGTCACTCCTATATCCACCCATGTTAACACTAGCTGAAGAGCCCAGAGGTATTTTAAAACAACTCATCAATCAGGTAAGCAAAACTATCAAATATTATTCCTATCAAGTTACAATCAGTTTGTGTTAGAAGAAGATGGAGATAGAAGCCATGTTTGGGAGGAATGGCCTCCATTAATGGGAAGGATGGTCCCCATAAAGGACTCACTGCCCTGAGTGCATAGTAAGCAATACCATAGCACTAGTTACTGAAGAAGCTTTCTTGAAGGTCACTTGACAAAGAGGATATTAGATTTTAGGATCAAAGCTGTCTATCACTGCCCAGTGAAAAGAGTTCTTAAGGGCAATGTGGGCCATGCATGGCAATGGGGTCTACCAATGTCTTGGGTCTTGATTGGATGGTGTGATGGTTGAATTTTTTTGTCAACTTGACTTTTCAAGTAATCTTGGGTGGGTCTCTGAGGATGTTCACAGGAAGGCAGCCTCTCAGTAAGGGGCAAGATGTAAAGAAGCTCAAAGGAGCTAGAAGTAAACATCCTTTCCTGTGTGGGCAGTACAGGAAGGAAATTCCAGAGACTCAGGAAGCCATTAAGTCCGGGAAAGGGTTGTAAGACCCCACCCTAAAGCTGTATAAAGAGGAAGAAATTCTCTCCTTGGCTCTCCTGCCGGTTTGCTGTTTTGTGTGTGATGTTGGTGATGGGTTTCCCTCTCTGCTTGGACCTGTGAAAGGGGGCCAAGCCTCTTTCACTACTATGGAACTTCCCCTCAATCTGTAGTTTCAATAAATACTTTCCTCCCCCAAATTGTTCCTGGTTTGAAGATTCATCCCAGCAGTGTGTGGCTGACTACAACAGATGGTATTAAGATTTATCCATATCAGTCCTGGGCTATTTTGCACAGATACCATTCCATTCTCTGGCCTTTGTTCCTCGAAGCTCCAGGTCCTGAACTTCCTATTGATTTGTTAATTTTTCTTTGCATCCACCTTGTCCTCATCCTTGGTTTAAACTTGGGCAATATGTACTATGCTTACAAACGACTGGCAATAGTGTAAAAGGCCAAGCTCCATTCTGATGGGCACGTCTTGGAGGGGTCAGGAGTACAGAGGAAATACAAGTGGCCCTTGCTGGAGAGGGCACCTGGATGGCCAGCTATGATCACTGGCTGACTGGTCAGTGTCAGGCTGTCATCCTCTCCAGGAATTCAGGAGGCAGGTCATACATTTTGGATGACTGTCTTTAAGACAAACCACAGTTAGCCTTCACACAGGGCCCAAATGAAACCTTTAATTTTTTTGAGTTCTTTGTAAGCTATAGATATTAGACCCCTATCCATGTTGTAGCTGGCAAAGATTAACTCCCAGTTTGATAGTGGTCTGTTGGCTTTGAGTATGGTATGCTTGTCTGTACAGAAACTTTAGCTTGAGATCCCATTGGTTAAGTGATTGTTGCACTTCCTGGGCTATTGGAGGTTTGTTCAGGAAGTTTTTCCCTATTCCTATCTCGTAGAGAGTTCCCAATTTTTCTTCTAGGGTTTTCATGTTTTTTAATACATACACACACACCCCAGAAGTAAACACATGTGTGTGTATCAAAACTATTTAGTTGACAAGGTGCCTATACCACTGTCTGAAATTTCCTTTAGCTATTTTGACAATAGATTTGCTAATTTAAAAAAGAATCTGAAAAATATCTTAGCAGAAATTTACTAAAGGTACAGAGCAGATTTTTTAATTCTTCATCAGATCTCTTTTCTCCCTTGTGCACTTAAAATTAGTGCCATCTGAGCAGAGCTGAAATGTAACAGTTCTGGGGAAAGAAAAACCCGCCTGGCACAAGCATTTTAAGGAGCCGTGTGGCAGGAGTGGCCTCAGTGGCAGCTTCCCATCTGTACACTCATCACCTAACAGATGATCCATCTGAAAAATGTTACCTTTGTTGTCACCTTATGGCCAGAGCAAGTAGATATGCAATTTACTGTGAAATACAGAACCTGTGTGATACCGGGAGATAAATATTAGAACATCATTGTTTCAGTAGTTTTATAAGGATCTTAAATTCTGAAGTCTTCCAATTTTTATGTTTACTGGAAGGATCCCTGAATTTATCAAATTGTTCATTCAAATCTCTTGCTCTTTGTGCAGAAAAGTCTTAATATATCAAAAAATAAAATGCTACCATTCTTTTACTTTCAATCAAATTTAATATAAATATGACCTTACATTAAAATTTATTTTGCATTATTTGTAATAGGATATCATTAGCCCTGCTCCAGGGGGAGATTTAAAGTTTCCAATTTGGGTAAAAGATTCTAGTTTCTCAGAAAGATTTACTATCATAAACTGAAGCTGTTTTTCTGTTTTCATTTAATTGACTGGGGTTCTGTCATAAATTCTCCCAAGGTCATGGTTGTGAAATGAATATTACACGAGAGTTTTCCTGTCATCCACAATCTGTGTAGTCTGGAGTGTTGAACACGTTTTGAGTTCCTACAATGTAATCTGTCCTCATGGTCTATACAACATTGCGTGTGTACTACACACTGAAATGATAATGCTGTACAGTGTTCAAGGGTACCAGTTTCTATATGCAGTATGATGGAATATTTTAAATTGCTTAATTTTTGGATTTTTTAAGTTGTATAATTCATTTTCTTGCAAAATAAAATGTAATATAAAATCTTTAACCTAAAAAAAAAATAGTCCACATAGAGGAAGGGTGAGATGTCTGCTCTTAGTTACTGCCTGGTCTGTTATTTCCTAATGGGACAGATCATTGAGATCCAAACATTGACTGATTCTAACAGTGAGCAGCTCTTCTAGAGGAAGATCAGAGCAAGGAAGAAAAAAAAACTTGTAGCTCCCCTGCAATCTAGTGAGAAACTCCTGAAAGGACTGAATCTGCCCACTGGGGATACAAAGGAAAGGTCTCCCCATCCCTTAATATCCCAGGGCTCACAGCACTCATGGGTCAATTTTATGCAGGATGAAAGAATTTTATCTTTGCTCTGTCCTCACATTCAGAGACCTTTATCAGCCATGCCAGATGACTTTGTTCCATGGTCTTCACCTTTAGATGAATTCTTGAGGTGCCAGTCATTGCCAACATTGGAGCGGAGGCCAGTTTCATTCCATGTTACCTATTTGATGGCTGGTTAGAACTAGCTCACAACCCTTCCTCCCTCCTAGTATGGTGTGGTTCTGGCCTCCACAGGCGCCTTGGGCCTTGGTTGAGGGAAAACGCAGAGAGAGAAGCGGGAGCTGGGGCCCACAGAGGGGCGGGGGAAGGCGCAGGGGGAGTCGGCTGGGACACAGAGGCTAGCAGATGCTATTGTTAATCCATGTGGTTCTTTATTTCATTCTGGGACCTACTCTATATAGGGGAAAAGGGGGTCCAGGGCATGGGAAATGGAAGGGAAGAGGTGATTGGTTGATGGGGGTGGGGAGTTGGCAGCCTGCACAGGGATAGGTGGGTGGGACAGGTGGGTGGGGACAACCTGAGAACACCTCATTGGGGTCCTGAGTGGCAGGAAATACGTTATGCTAGCCACGGTCTGGGGATGGGTATAAGGAAGTTTTGCTCAATGCCAGTCCTGCTGAGACGGGGGGATGCTGGTTTTGGTGGCCAGCCCATGGGGGTGGGAGTTAGGGTGTGTGGAGCTGAGAAATGCCTACCGGATGGGGGGGGGTTTCACCTCCTCATACACCTTTAACCCTTCGCTCTCCGTGCCCTCAGTAGCAGAGCCAATAATTAATGTCCAACAGTATGGGTGATACTTCCTAAAAATCACTTGCTTGAAAAGTACCAAACCCTACCCCTCTGATTTTAACTGACTAAATTTTTGTGTATATGAACTCTGAATACTGAATACATATGTTTGGAAGGAGAGTTTACAAAAATGAAGGGGGTACATACCCCCAGAGAATGCTCTACTTATAAATCTATCAAAGACCAGGTTGTCCAGTGGTTTTGCTCATTCTCAGAAAAATTGGTCTAACTCTTTAAAATTCCAACTACAAATTTCTACTAATTTTTACTCAACTTGTTTCAACAGCCTTACTAAACAAAAAATTTTTACCTCCTTAAAAGTTAATTCTCTCAACAGCCTTACTAAATTCAGTTTTCTTCTTCCTCACAGCTGCCGGAGGTGAACTGTTAATGTATGCCAACTGCTTTTTTCATACAGGTCATTCATTCATGTCAAATTTCACCCCTCAGCCTTGCTTTCTCTCTGCGGATCTCCACCAAATGCCTCAAACTGATCTTTTGCAAATTTCTCCTAGTCCCTTAATAACTGCTCTTACTATCAACTTCACTCTTAAAATTTTTTCTCAATAACATAATAAACTATTTTTCCACCCAGGCTCTTCAAACTGCTGCCCTTTAGCCAAGGATGGGCATCTCCTTTGTTTTAATTCCAGGCCCACTGAGGCCAGGTGCCTCTCCAGCGTTTCTCCCACAGCAACCACCTGCATCACATCAGGCCCACAGCCTTGCTATGGCACAAAGGGCATTCCAATCCTGTAAACTCCTTCAGCCCCTATTTACCACTGTCTAGTTATGATTATTCCAACAGATATAAGCAGCTTTCCAGCTCGGCCCGAATCTTCAGAGAATCTCCATCCTTCCTGACCGGTGTGTCCTGATGCAGCTCTCCTGCGACTTCTTGCTGACTCCAATAAAGTTATACCTCATCACTGCTAAATGTGGGACATGGACTTGGAGGGAAAATATTATTTTTCATGCCAATAAGTGTTATATGTTCTTTATACCCCCACCCATTGGTTCCCTATTCCTTTGACCTGCCTGCCTCTCCCCACTCCTTTAACTCTGTTTACCTTAGGGACCCCTTTTGCCCTTTGCCCATAGTCAGCCCCCTATATGCTTGCCAGTGATCCATATTTAAAACAGTTGGGGGAGATGCTGGACATTAATTATTGGCTCTGCTACTGAGGGCACGGAGAGCGAAGGGTGAAACCCCGTGATCTGGTAGGCGTTTCCCAGCTCCACCCACCCTAGCTCCCACCCCCATGTGCTGGCCACCAAAACCAGCATCCCCCATCTCAGCAGGACTGGCATTGAATTTCAGCAATACTTCCTTGTACCCATCCCCATGGACAGACCTTGGCTAGAATCACGTATTTCCCGCCACTCAGGACCCCCAATGAGGTGTTCCCAGGTTGTCCCCACCCACCTGTCCTACCCACCTATCCCTGTTCGGGCTGCCAACTCCCCACCCCATCAACCAATCACCTTGTCCCTTCCCCATTTTCCCATACCCGAGAGCCCCTTTTTCCCTAGATAGAGTAGGTCCCCCAGAATAGAATAAAGAACCACGTGCATTAACTATACGCATTTGCTTGCCTCTATGTCCCACCAGATCCCCCTGGGCTTTTCCCGCTGGCTCTGTGGACCCCAGCCCTGAGATAGCGGACAGCGGACCACGAACAGCTCGCCAGGCTCCCGGCTCCTGGTTCCCGCTTCTCTGTGTGTTTTCCCTCCACCAAGGCCCAAGGCGCCTGTGGAGGTGAGAACCACATTAACCTACACTTTTCCTTCTCTCTCACTAACTCATGGGACTGGGGTTCCATGGAAAATCCTCCCAGGGCAGGCTAGAAACATTGCTTCAGGAGTTTTAGATCCACTACCTCCAGGACATTCTTGTTGAGGGAAGACAGTAGCACTGGGCAGATCCATGGCACAGAGCTGTGGTACCTGCTAACACTTTCTTGTCAAAGGGCTGAGGACAAGCACGTAGTCTGGGCCATCATCCCTCCTGCAGTGAAGCCAAGGGGACATGGAACAATGCCAGGCAAAGCAGCCATCTCTTTAGAGGTTCTTAGGGAGGAGTTCTCAGATACCAGTTGCAGACAACTTTATTAGAAACTTGTGATGGTTATAATTTTCTCTAACCGCTTTCCACATGGGCTGAAGACTCTTGGGGATAGTAATGGTTAGCCAGAGTGTGAACTGAGGTCACAAAGTTGGGGGGAGGGGCAGGTTGCCTGCTCTGGTCAAGGAACTGTCCTCCAGGGTTCCCAACATGTACCAAGCACCCCACATTAGGGGATAAAGAGGCTGTGCTTTAGACATACACAATGAGGGTTCCCTGGGTGAAGGATGCCCTAGACTCCATGCTGTGTACAGGGATGTGGACCTCCTCAGGATAGCCTCATAACAGGGCTAATGCTTCTATCTTGCTTTACACTAAGCCAGAGCACTGTAGGTAGATCTCTCAAAGTAGAAACATGGATCATATTTGATGATTCAAGTGCCTTTTAGAGGAAACTGATATTTAAACCTGTCACTCCCAAGTTTTTTTTTTTAATTACGTATTTATTTGCAAACTGAAAGATAGGAGAAAAACAGATAAACAGCACAATAGGGCCTACAGACCCTGCAAATAAACTCCAGATGGATGAGACATTTTGTGCATCTGGCTTTACATGGGTACTGGGGAAATCAAACTCAGGTCATTAGGCTCTGAAGGCAAGGGCCTTAACCTCTGAGCCATCTCTCTAGGCCTAAAGTTTTAAACTCAGGTTTTAAGGCCTCCAAGATGCCTAAAGGATTAAGAGGAATGATAAAGTCCTGTTTGGTTTGTCTTATACCCTTAATCCCAGCACCTGATATTTTAGTGGATTGATAATACAGACAGGATTCAGCCTGGTGTGATGATACATTTCATAGGCAATAGGACCAGGGATTACGCCCTAAGAAATAACAGACTAGGCCCTAACCCCTTGTGAAAAATTCACACACCAGGGACTGTCACTACCCACTGCCCACGGGGGCAATGATAAAACACACACATACAAACACACATACACCACGTATGGGTGGAAGAATGCACATTCTCTCTTTATTGCTCTCTCTCAGATCTCATTGCTCATACTCCATACCTGTTACCTCAATCCTCATTGCTCATATCTCATTGCTTCATATCTATTGCTCATATATCTCTTGCAGATATGCTACAGAATATATATGTGTGTGTGTGTGTGT